>JAKCPB010001347.1:0-79332 GCA_021442155.1 Cymbidium sinense
TTTATTTTAGATTGGGTTTAGGTTTATTTTAGTTTGTTTATTTTATTTTTATTTTAGGTTTATGTATTTTTTTAGGGTTTAGGTTTCTTTTTTTTTATATTTAGGTTTTATTTTTAGGTTTATCTTATTTTATTTATTTTTATTTTTAACTTAGGTTTATGTTTTATTTATGGTTTAGAGTTTAGGTTTTACTTTTTATTTATTTTTATGTTTTATTTTAAGGTTTATTTTTTAAGTTTAGATTTTATCTAGTCTTTATTTTAATTTATTTTAGGTTTATTTTATATTTATTTTATTTAGGTTTTTTATTCTTTGGTTTATCTTATTTTTTAGTTTAGTTTAGGTTTTTAGTTATTTTATTTTAGTTATTTTATTTTATTTTTTATTATTTTAGGTTCAGTTTTAGGTTTTTATTTTATTTTTATTTTATTATATTTAGGTTTTGGTTTATTTATTTATTTTATTTTTAGGTTTTATTTATTTTAGGGTTAGGTTTTAAGTTTTTAGAATTCACGGTTTAGTGTTTAGGGTTTAGGGTTTAAGGTTTAAGGTTTTAGGGTTTAGGGTTTTAGGTTTAGGAGTTTAGTGTTTAGCTTTAGGGTTTATTGTTTTAAGATTTTGGAGGGTAAGGTTAGGGTTGAGGGCTTTAGGCTTTATGGTTTAGGTTTTGGGTTTAGCAGTGGTTAAGGGTTTAGGATTTAGGATTTGGTTTAGGGGGTTAGAGTTTAGTAGTTTAGGATTTAAAGTGGGGTTTAGAAGGGTTTAGGTTTTTTTAGGTTTAGGGTTTAGAGGAGGGAGGGTTTTAGGTTTAGGGTTTAGGATTTTGGTATGATTTAGGGTTTAGGGTTAGGGTTTGGGTTTAGGATTTAGGTTTTAAGGTTTTAAAAAAAAAGTAAAATGGTAGGTTCATTTAATTAGTATATTTATTTATTATTTATTTTAGTTTACTTTATTTTTTATTTTTATTTAGGATTATTTTTTATTTTTATTTAGTTTAGCTTATTTATTTTATGTTTTTTATTTTAGTTTATTTTTTAGGTTTAGGTTTTGGTTTAAGTTCATTTTTTAGTTGAGTTTTATTTTTATTTTATTTTTTAGGTTTAGGTTTAGGTTTTTATTTTTTTAGGTTTAGCATATAGCTTTTTATTTTAGGTTTATTTTTAGGTTTTATTTTTTAGTTTAGGTTTAGGTTTACTTTTAGTTTGTTTTATTTTATTTAGTTTAGGTTTAAGTTAATGTTTAGTTTATTTTAAATTTTATTTTTTTTAGTTTACTTTATTTTATTTACGTTTAAGTTTATTTTATTTTATTTATTTTATTTTTATGATAGGTTTAGGTTTTCTTTTAGTTTAGGGTTTAGGTTTTATTTTTTATTTTTAGGTTTTATTTTTATGTTTATTTTTTAAGTTTAAGTTTTTATTTAGTTTTCATTTTAGGTTTATTTTATTTTTATTTTACGTTGAGTTTTTTTATTTAGGTTTTTTATTCTTAAGTTTATTTCATTTTTTGGGTTTAGTTTAAGCTTTTATTTATTTTATTTTATTTTATTTTTAAGTTTATGTTTTGGTTTTAAATAAGGTTTTTATTTAATTTAATTTAATTTTTTATTTCTTTAGGTTTATGTTTTTTATTTAATTTATTTTTAGGTTTTATTTAGTTTAGGCTTAGGTTTTTAGGTTTTTAAGATTAAAGGTTTAGGGTTTAGGGTTTAGGGTTATGGGTTTAGGGTTAGGGTGTAGGGTGGGTTTAGGGGTTAGGGTTTAGGGTTTAGAGGTTTTAGGGTTTAGGATTTAGGGTTTAGGGTTTAGGTTTAGGTTTAGGTATTAGGGTTTACTATTTAGGGTTAAGGTTTTTTATTTTCTTTATTTTTTAAATTAAGTAATTTGGTTTTTAGATTTATTTTATTTATTTATTATATTTAGTTTTAATTTTTATTTTATTTAGGTTTATTTTATTTTAATTTTATTTCAATTTATTTATTTTATTTTATTTTAGGTTTATTTTATTTTTTTTAGGTTTTTTTATAATTTTATTTTTATTTAGTTTAGGTTTTATTTAATTTTATTTTATTTTGTTTTTTTATTTTATTTTCTTTTAGGTTTATGATTATATTTTATTTTATTTCAATTTTTATTTTATTTTGTTTATGGTTTTTATTAATTTTATTTTATCGTTTATTTAGTTTAGGTTTATTTTAGCTTTAGGTTTAGGGTTTAGGCTTTTTAGGATTATTTAGGGTTTAGAGTTTAGTGTTTGTGGGTTTGGGTTTAGGGTTTAGGGTTTGGGGGGTTAGGGTTTAGGGTTTAGGTTTAGGATTATGGTTAGGTTTAAGTTTAGGTTTAGGTTTAGGTTTAAGGTTTAGGTTTAGGTTTAGGTTTAGGGTTTAGGGTTTAGGCTTTAGGGTTTAGTTATGGTTTAGGGTTATGTTTTTAGGGTTTAGGTAGGTTTTAGGGGTTTTAGGGTTTAGTATGGTTAGTTTTTATTTTTATTTTGTTTATTTAGGTTGAAGGTTTAGGTTAGTATTTTAGGGTTTAGTTTAGGGGTTTAGGGTTTAGGAAGAGTTTAAAATTAACAATCTGGTATATATTTAGTTTATCTAGTTTATTTTTATTTATTTTAGTTTATTATATTTATTTTTATTTAAGTTTATTTTTTATTTTATTTAGTTTAGTTTATTTATTTATATTTATTTTAGAATTTTATTTTTAGATTGTTTTTAGGTTTATGTTTATTTTGTAGTTTAGTTTTATTTTTATTTTATATTTAAAGTTTAGGTATTATTTTTTATCTTTTTGTTTAGGTTTAGGTTTTTATTTTATTTTTTTAGGTTAAGGTTTTAAGTTTTTATTTTAGGATTATTTTTAGGTTTTATTTTTTAGTTTAGGTTTATTTTTGGTTTATTTTATTTTATTTAGTTTAGGGTTTAGGTTTATTTTATTTTGATTTAGGTTTAGGTTTTATTTATTTTAGTTTAGTTTATTTTAATTTAGTCTTAGGTTTTTTTTATTTTCTTTATTTTAAGTTTAGGTTTTTTTAGTTTATGGTTTATATTTTTTTTTTAATTTTTTTTTTTGGTTTATTATTTAGGTTTAGGTTTTTATTTAGTTTTTATTTTATTTTATTTTTATTTTTTATTTAGTTTTTATTTTATTTAGGTTTTTTATTTTTAGGGTTATTTTATTTTTTAGTTTAGTTTAGGTTTATATTTATTTTATTTTAGTTTAGTATTTATTTTTTTATATTTCTTTATTTTAGGTTTAGGTTTTTAGTTTAGGTTTTTATTTTATTTTATTTTTTTATTTTATGTAGCATTTGGTTTTATTTATTTATTTTGTTTTTAGGTTTTTTTTAGTTTAGGTTTAGGTTTTTAGGTTTTTTGGATTTAGGTTTATGGATTAGGGTTTTAGGTTTTAGGATTTAGGATTTTTTTTAAAACAAAAAAGAATTTATCGCTCCGGAAGAAAAAAAAAAGTAAAAAGAGTCCTTATTAGTGACTAAACTCAAAAGAAAAACTACACTCAAATGAGCTACAATAGAATCTTAAAGAGTTTAGTCCCTAAACTAATAGATTAAAGAGGAATAAAGAAAACAAGGAAAAAACAAGAAAAGCTAAACAAAAGGCAAAAAAGGGGAAGAATCCACGGAGCTCCAAAAGAACCTCCAAAGAGACGAAGAAGCAAAGGAAAATTAAACCTGCAACTGAAGATAACTCTAGCCATCTAAGAAAGAGGAGACCATCAATAAGACTCCAGCCTCCCTCAAGAAGAAGAAGAAGAGACCAACTGAAATGAGAATCTACAACCTACAAGAAATCTCAGAGAGATAAAAAAACATTAAGAGAAAAACTCATGCTCGATATGAGGAAAGAAGGATAATCACAATAATGAGGGGCATCAAATCCTAAGTGTATCCGACTTCAAAGATGGGTTACAGGAAAAGTCACCAACCATAAAATTATCAAAGGAAAAAAGTTCATCATATCATCATAGCCATCCCAACCAAATAAAAATACCAACCTATCATAATAGCCACCCAACCAAAGAAAAAGTGAAGCTAAAGAAATGAAAAGAGACAGGAATGCAATAGAAAAAATTAACATAAGGCATTCCCAACAAAACCAAATATGAACACCTCTTAAAAAAGTGGGAGAAAAGAAATTCACAACCCAAAAAAAAAATAGAGCCATCAAAGATAAAGCCAATAGAGCCCACAACAACGCTAATCCAAATCCACCAAGGCACCAACCAAAGGAAAGGAAATAGCCAATAGAGCAGCCACACAACAGAGCTCCTAAGAAAAATAGCCTAAGAAAGAGCAAGAAAGAAAACCAACCAACATAAAAAAGAAGGCCAATAATAGCTAAAATAAAAAGCTAGAGAAACAACCAACCAAGGGACAAACCACACGCCAAAGAAAAAAAGCCCAACCTACCACCAACAAAGAGTGGAAAAGCACCATCCAAAGCGCGAAAATCCAATAGGAACAAAACCACCAACACAAAAAATAGAGAAAAGAAGAAACCAACTAGTCAAAGGGCACCAAAAAAGCCCAGTGAACATGAAGCCAAAAACACCAAGCTAGAAGAAGAAAAATTAGCCAAGAAGCCAATACTCCAGCTAGCAAGAAAACACATAGAAAAAGCTCAACCAACATAGATAAAACTAGCCAAAAGGAAACACCTCCCAAGGATAAGATATATTATTTCCAAGATTCATTGTAACGAGTTACCCTCGACAAGTGAGGAGGGGCATGAATTAGAACACTTTTTTACTTTTCTTCTTATAAACAGTTTTATAACCATTCCCTTTCTCCAAAAAATTTCCATGCAAAAATGAATCAGTGTTGTTATAAAATGCATGGGGATCAGTAGAAGCTATTAAATTCAAAGAAGAGCATTCAGAAACATCCACATAATTAGATAAAGGAAAATAAAAAATAGTATTCAATTTTGAATCAGAAGTGAAAAAAGGAGCACAAAGAGATTTCTTTAGAAGGAAATTATCAAAATTTTCACCTTCCAACAAAATCAAGAGTATCCTCCCTATCTCATTCATAAAAGAATCAAGAGAAGCAAAATCCAGATTTTCGTACAAACTTCATGTAAGGGATTAAAATAAGATTCCAATCCTTTAGAAACACATAGCATATTACCAAAATTTTGAATAGAATTACCACCATAGAAAACCATCATTTTGAACGAAATAGAACTAATTAACAATGAGAGAATTGTCAGTATCTAAATCTTATTTTATAAAAGAAGGATCACCAATATTAACAAGATTATCAGGACCAAAAGTTAAAATATTAGAAATAAGAATAATCTTTTCACCGCCATTCTCAATCAAAGAAGGCAAAGAAATAACCTCTATCCCATGATCTAAAGCACATAGAGAAAGAGAAAAAAAATTGATTGGAAGAAATGGTGTTAGCATCAATAATATTCAAATCATCATCATGAAAGGACTTATGCACAACATCCAAACCAATAGAATCATTAACCACAGCCTCTAAAGTCTTCCCTTAATATAATCATCAAAGGAAACACTTAGAGCATGATTATTAGTTAAAAATTTTTCAGAAACATCAAAATTACCTTGTACATTAGACAAATCATTAATAGGTAAAACTTTTTTTGAAGATTTAGAAATTTGGTTTTGCAAAACATTAGAATTTTGAAAATTAGATTTCTCTTTATCCAACTTGAGAGAATCAGTTTTTCAACAATCAAATTCTTACCGGTGATTTTCTTCCTAAGAGATGGATGTGCACAAAAACATTTAGAAATTTCATGCCCATGAATCTTACAATGATTACAAAATTGGGAAAGTTCTCAAAATAACTTGAATAACCGCACTGCAACCCAACCAAATTTCTTTGGATATTTTTAGTAATATCAATCTCTACAAGAATTCTAGCAACATACTAGAAAAAGTAGTTGTTTGATCAACTTGCAAAGGCCAACCAAAATTTGACCCAATAGCATAAGAATATGATGATTAAATAGATGAATCTAAGTTAAGAAAAGAAATCCAAATGGGAATAATAAGAGACTCTTCATTAACATTAAACATAGGCATCCACTTGAATAAACACATTTGACATTTAAAAATATAGCAAGAATGCCTATAAAAATTCTTTTGTAATCAAGATCATTAGAAAGTTTAATCAACATGCCTCACATCAATCAACCCAATAGAAAAGAACCATAAATTTAAGGTGAAAAAAAGAATGAATATCTTCCATATTAAGCTTTGAAGGAAAACTTTCCAATCAAAGAAAATAAAAGGCTCCTAATCTTTCAATATCAGATCTAAATCATAATCATCTGAGTACCTTTAAACATCATATGAACCAAATTAGAGGAGGCTTGGTGGAGTTCTTACTAGCTAAAGCATCTTTGAAAGATTTAGTAATAGGTAATCTAGAGGTACGATTACCCAAAAACTCTGATGCCCTAGCGGATCTATTGGCTCGTGGGATTTACCCCATGGATTGGAAGAAGTTGACGCCATGAGTCACGATGTGACCAAAATAGGTCGAGATTAGCCTAAGGCCGACAATCTAAAGGGAATCCAAGAGAAAAAATGTTCAAACACTCACCAAGAAGCCATAGTAAGGACAACAACACATGAGGAATCCCAAAATTGCCAGAGCGCTAGGTGAAGGGGGGTTTCTGGTTAAATTTTCTTTTAGTTTATTTATTTATTTTTTAATTTTTTTTAGTTTTTTTAGTTTTTTTTTAATTTTTTTAAAATTTTTAAATTTTTACATCTTTTTAGTTTTTTTTATTTTATTTTATTTTATTTATTTTATTTCATCTTTTAGGGTTTAGAGTTTAGGATTTAGGTTTTAGTGTTATTTTATTTTTACTTTAGGTTTTGCTTTTTTTATAGTTAACTAGGTTTTTATTTATTTTATTTTATTTTAGTTTTATTTTTTATTTCATTTTATTTTTAGGTTTAGGTTTAAGTTTAAGTTTAGTTTATATTATTTTATTATTTTATTTTGGTATTTTTTTATTTATTTTATTTTTTAGGTTTTATTTAGTTTAGGTTTAGGTTTTTAGCTTTTTAGAGTTTATGGTTTAGGGTTTAGGGTTTATGGTTAGTTTATGGTTTAGCATTTAGGGTTTAGGTTTAGTGGTTTAGGTTTTGGGTTTTAGGGTTTTAGGATTTATAATTTAGGGTGAAGTTTAGGGTTTAGGCTTTCATGGTTTAAGTTTAGGGTTTAGGTTGGTTTAGGTTTTAGGTTTAGGGGTTTAGGTTTAGTTTAGGTTTAGTTTTTGTTTTTTAATAGATAATAAATTCAAATTCAACATCTCTTCTTTTAGATTTCATCAACCAAGTAACACACCAAGTTTTATAAGACACAAACGAGAACATAAATAATAAATGAGCACACATAGAGCAAATCAAAACCCCTAGATAACTAGAACCATATCTAATTTAAAGACACAATTCCATAAGAAGCAGATCGAGTCAATCGTTCTTCAGTTTCTTCTATTCCCATCAGAACCACCTTGGCTCCTTGAGTAGCAGGATCTATAATCACATCCCTGATCTCTCCCTCTGCCACCACCACGAATATAACCTTCATCACTACTCCTGCTTCCATAACCACCATTGCTACAACCACCACCTCCATATCTACCAACACCTCCAGATCCCCAACAACCACTGCAATAATCACCGCCTTCTCCTTTCCCTCGACCACCAGATCTAGACTGAGGAGACGGTTGACAAAGGATGTTCTTTGCCGCCCATTCTTAGGGTTTATTTATGTTTTGGTTTATTAGGGTTTAGGTTTTATTTATTATTTATTTATAGGTTTTATTTTAGGTTTATTTTGTTTAGTTTTATTTTATTTTATTTTCGGTTTATTTTATTTATTTTATTTTTTATTTTATTTTATTTTATTTAAGTTTTATTTTATTTTTAATTTAGTTTAGGTTTTATTTATTTTATTTTATTTTATTTTATTATTTATTTTAGGTTTATGTTTAAGTTTAGGTTTTTATTTTATTTATTTATATTAGGTTTTGGTTTATTATATCATTTATTTTATAGCCCAGTGTTTTAGGTAGGCCCCAGTTAGGCCCAGGGCCCAGGCCCAGTGTTTAGGCCCAGGGCCTGGGTCTTAGGGCCTAGGCCCAGGGCCCAGGGGCCCAGGGCCCAGGGCCCCAGCCTCAGCCTTGTGCATTAGGTTTAGGGCCCAGGGCCTCATCCTTACAGTGGTCTCATGGCCTGGCCCAGGTAGGTTTTGGCCCATGGTAGGGCCTTTTTAGGTCAGGGCCAGTGTTTAGGGGTTAGGTTTAGGTTAGGGTCAGGTTTAGGGTTGGGCCTAGGGTCAGGGGCTCAGTTGGGGGATAGGTTATTTTAGATTTAGTTAGTTTAGGGTTTAGGGTTTAAGGTTGGGGTTTAGGTTTAGTGTGGGTTGGGATTTAGTGAAGGAGGTTTAGGGTTTTAAGGTTTAGGGTTGATTAAGGTTTAGGATTTTGGAAAAGTTAGAATTTTATTACCATAAAAGGAAAATATACAATGTCCTTAAAAGGGATAAAGAATTCTACCCCCATTGCCTAAAAACCTAAAGAAGAAAACCCTCATCTAAGTACATTAGAAGAAGAAAAGAAAACAAAAGAGCAAAACAACAACTAAAGCATGAAAAAAAACCAAACAAAATAAGCATGAAAATAGAAAAGGTTGTCACTAGTAGCTCATGATTCCTTTGAGAAAGCAAGATAAGCAAGCCCCATAGCAACAATAGTAGGAATGAGTGAGAAATGACCAGGCCTTCGGTAAAGTTTCAACCAATTAAAGAATTCTTCAAAAAACACTACCAAGGAAAAAAGTCATAGCTAAAAGGATAAGGATAAAGAGAGCAAAAAGAGAGAGCTGAGAAAGAAAAGACTTAGGCTAAGTTAAGATCATCTCAAGTGGCAACAATGCATATGAGCATCTAAACTTCATAAGAAGCATTACAATCATATGTAAAGCTACCAACCAAAGAGAGTAGGTGAGTAACATCAAAGCCATCAGCCAAAGATACCGAAGAGAACCATCCAAGGCAAGTAGTCCATAGTGATCCACCAAAACAAATAGAAAATAACCAGCTAATAGCCATTTAGTAACCAACCCACCAACTAAAATCCACAATAGCCAATAGCCAACAACCTAGTTACAATAGATCATTGGCTGCTTAATGGAACCAAGTAGTAACACCACCATAACCACCACCAAGATACAAGCCAACAACTAAGACTAGCACACACAAAAGGAAGCCCAAGCCACCAAACCACCATAAACCAAAAAATCCCAATTAAGGATCAAGAAAGGTTCGAACACAAAAGGTAAAGAAATTCAAGAAGAAGAAAAATCAACAAAAGAAAGGCAACCAACCAAAATTCCAAGGACAACTAAAAGTCCTCCTCAAAGCAAATAAGTAAAACATCCATAAGGTACCACCGAGAACAACCCATCATTAGTAACCAACAAAGGAAAGATCCCCATCAGCCAAGCAAAAGCATAAAAACCATCAAAACACCACACAATAGAGAAACAACCAACCAATCTAACCAGCCAACATAGCCTCCTAGCCAACCACCACAGCAGCAGAAAACCCAAGTGAATGTAAAGACCAACATTAGCCATCAAGCCAAAATCACCCAAGATAGCTAGAAAAATAATAGCCACCAAAAAGCCCTAATCTAGCTAACCCAAAATAATAACCCAACCCAAAGCTACTACAGCCAAGAGAGAAAGGCTAAAATAAAAGGAGGACAAAACCAAAACCAAAAGAAACAAAATAGAATCAAGAAATCACCACCAAGTCAACAAGATAGAGAAAGTAATAGCCAAACAAAAACCCCCACCATTCCAAAATGAAGCCATAACTAAACCACCAATAGTTCCCTAGATATGTCACCAATAGAAGAGGAAACAATAGCCAAAATAGCCAACTAGCCAATGAACCTAACCAGCCAACACTATTAGTTAACCCAACCAGCCAACAAAACCACCCATTCAATAACCACAGCAGCAAATCCAAAATAGGTAAGTGAGCAACTTGCCCTAAAATGAGGCAAAATCCAAAAAGGAGGAAAAACCAATAGTAGGTAAAGCCACAACCCAATAAGAGGTTATCAAAAATAACCAAGGAAAAATGTGGTAAAAACCAAACCAGGTGGACAACAGCCACGAGGCAAAAAAAACCAAATCAACCTAGGTTATAATGATAATAACCACCAGGGAGTAAACATTAGGCTAACCCAAAAGTAAAAGGTCAAAAGTAACAACCAACACCAGCCAAAGAGTGAAAATAAGTAAATAACCACAACCTAAAGAGGGTTGAACAAAGGGCAAACAAAAGCAAAGGCTCATAAAAAACCAACACAAAAGAAACCAAGCCAAGAAATTATATTCTAAGATAAGACAATCCAATATTATTTAGATTAACCAAGCCTCTTAATATTTTAAGCAATGTTTGGTTGTCAAATAAAGTGAACTCAGTTTAGTTGGCACCTAAATTAGCCAAGAAATTAGCATAAGCATTACAAGGATGTGGGAAATTTTAAAATAAACTTGAGAAAGAAGATTTTTGTATGATTAAGGAGATAAAATAATTCAACATTCCCATTTCTATTGGAATTAAGCATGTCAAGAAGTAAGAGAGCATCAACTTCAATCTAGATGTTGAAAAAACACTATTCAAACAAATTTCAAAAGAATTACTAATAGCCATAAGCTCAGCAAATAACAGAACAGGCTTTGAGAGGATAGTCAAAAGCACAAATGACAGTACCTTTAGAATCCCTAAGGATACCACCACAACCATATTTATTAGAAGCTACAAAACCATCAATATTTACTTTAATCAAGTTGTCTTTAGTTTTGATCCGATGGATAATCCTAGCACCTTTATAAGGGTCCGCCAAGTGAATGATGTAATTTTTAGCCACCAATTTATAGCCTCTAAAATAAATGTTACTAATAAGATTGGCATTAAACAGAGCATTAAATTTTTCTTTAGTTCTAGCTAGGATCCTTTTATGGTTCATAGGAGTGCCTTGATATTTAGCATCATTTCTATCCATCCAGATGAACCAGAGAAGAGTAAAAGCAATTAAAACTTTGATATAACCTTTCACAATTTTTTTTGAACCAAACTTCAAGAAGTTGATATAAAGATATAGATCCATGAAAATGGTTGGAATTAAATAAATCATCAACCAAAGCAATAATTTAGAAACAATAGGACCATTAACAATAACATGATTTATATTTTCAATATGAAAGAAACAATAACATTTTGATGGTAAATAAAACCCTTTAGTATAGAGCAAAGTGTCAATAAGAATAATGTTATTCAAAACCCTCCAAGCTAAAACTGAATAGGAAATGGGAATGATATTGTTCCAAAGTTTAATAAAGACATTGGAGGGGTTTTGCTTATCTCTAATAAAATTCCAAACCTCTTTAAGAACAAAATCACCATTATAAGAAAGCTTAAAAAGAATTTGATCAGTTAGAAGAAATGAGGATATTTCTTAAATTGTAAAAGAGAAACATGGATATAATTCTCAAGTTTACTTTCATTCCAATTATTATTAAGCCAAAAGAGTTAACTTTGATAATGAGAGTGGGTAGATAAAAGGGTGTCAATGGAGTCGTTGCCATCCTAGTTGTCTTTCCAAAAGAAAGAATTACCCGAATTAATACCCCAAGATATTAAAGATTTGGTAACCCATATAATGGAGCAAAGCCTTTTCCAAACCAGAGAGTCACCCACTTTATAAGAACAGATAAAAGGGTGTTTACCTTGGCAATATTTTTACATCATAAAATTAGCCCAAAGGCTATCATTCTTTCTAAAATTCCACCATAGCTTATGAGAGAAAGAGGTGATAGCTTCATGAATAGATTTGCAACCTAGAGCACCTTCTCCCAAAGGACCACAACATTTAGGCCAAGATGTCCAATTCATTCTTTTGGTAGAGTTATTGGAGCCCCAAAAAAATTTATTAAGCAAGTTATTAATTTTGATGAGAGTGGAATTAGTGGGGATAATAGTTTGAATCAAATAAAGAGGCATTGAATTGAGAGTGCTTTTAGAATAGTGAGTAGCCACCAAAGAAAGTAAATGAAAATTTTATTTAAAATTTTTGAATTAACTCAAAAAAAGAGATTATCATTTTGTCCTTTAAAGAGAGGAGCACCCATGTACTTTAGAGGTAAGTGTTGATGCTTAAAATTAATATGTGGATTTAATTGATTTTATTATTGAGATATGAGGAAGTGATAAAATAGCTTTTGTTCTCATTGATAGAAAGGCTACTTTCTACCAAATTTATTTAGAAAATACTTGAGATGCTTGATATGATGAATAAGCATTGCAAAAAATAATGAAATAATCTACAATGCTTAAATGGAAAATAGAAGACCACCAATAGTTCTCAGTACATACTAGGATTGTTAAAGAATAAATCATTGATGCTCCTAGATAAGTACTCAACAACAATAATAAATAAAGGAGGAGATAAAGGATCCCCTTGTCTTATGTGGAAGAGAGAAAGAAACACAAGGCTTCCCATTAAAAAAAAATTGAAGCATTATTAATATAATTTTAATAAAATAAATAAATTTATCAAAACCCAAATAAATTCAAAATATGGAAAAGAAAGTCCCAAGAAATGTTATCAAAGGCTTTGATAATATCTAATTTGAAAAGAATGTTCTAGTGTTGGCATCAAGATCATGAATTAAATCGCTAATAAAATATTATTAGAAATAGATCTACCTCTAATAAAATTAGTTTGGTTGAGAAAGATAATTTTATTAAGTAAAGGACTAAGCTTTGAATTTTGGAAATCAACTTATTGAAGAAGGTGCAAAGACTAATAGGTCTAAAATAGTCCGATTTTCTTTCTTAGGTAGAATGATAGAAGTACTAGAAAAATATTTAGGAAAAGGATTACCATTAAAAAAATCAACCATAGCCTCAATCAAATCATTTTAATGATAAACCAACATTTTGAGTAGTGAAACCCTAACAAGTAAAAAAATATATATTCATGCTATTAACTTTAAAATTTTCATCTTCATTAGGCACGATGGTAAGAAAATCATTCATCATTTGTAATAATAGAAAGAATCAAGCTTTAGAAAGAGCAACTCTTATTAAGAATATTTCTAAAGTAATTAATAACTGATTCCTTTAATATCATTATTCTCGTAATCCTACCATCATATAATTTTTTAATATTATTTAAAGCTCTATTTTATTATTAACTAAAACATGGAAATACTTAGTATTCCTATCACCATCACAATATGTAATTACTAGCAGCTTTTGGTGCAAGTAAGTCTCTTCCATATTTTGGAAGTTAACAAGTTTGTCTTTTGCCTAAGTGAAGTCATTAATCTTAGAAGGATCAAACATAGCAGAGACTTCAAGATCATAAACCAGTTTTTCCAAATGTTTAATATTAGCAAAAAGGTTTTTAAAATAATGCTTGTTCCACCAACCCAAATTTGTTCAAGTCTTTAAGTTTAAACCAAAGTCTATTCATCCCCATAATCAATTATCAAAATATGTAAAGGGGCTTTCCAATTATTAGCCACAACATCAAAAAATAATCCATGTTCTAAAATCTAAATAGGATTTATGTAATCTATTAGAATTATCTTTAATAGAAACCAAATGAGGAGCTTGATCAGACAAGGTTCTCTTAAATGATCAACAGAAGTAATAATGCATTGAGTAATCTAATGAGCATTAAAAGAATCTCCAACCTTTGCCAAAGTCTAGAGTTTTCCAAGTATAATTAGAACCCTTAAAGCCAATATCAATCAAATTACAATCAAGGATTAAAAAAATCTTAAATGAAATTAGGAGCAAACATCATTCGTAAGAGAATAAAATAGTGTTGAAATCACACCCACATACCAAGGTTTGTTGTCGAGGTAGAAAATTTCAAATTATCCCAAAGAAGATTACTACTAGATCTATAACAAGATGCATAAATAAAAGAGCCCAAAACACAATAGTCACCATAAGATATTTGAGCATTGAGAACTTGTTAAAAATTATCAATAATTGAACCTCAATAAAATTATTCCAAAAACACCAAATCTTATTAGTAACATTAGAGGAAATTTTATTGAAGCCGATCATTCTAGCAACATTTGTAATTTTATTAGCATGAATAAGAGCTTTAATAAGTAAAATATTATATGATAAAGATTTCTAATATGATTACAAAGAGGGTATCGATCCCTCTAACATTCCAAACAAAAAAATTAAACATAAGTAAAATAAATAGGGGCTAAACAAAGGTTAATTAAGAGAGGAGTGAGAGGCCACTGTAGATCTAGTGTTTTTGGACAATTTTGTAGAGTAATTTTAACACCTTTTTTTTCTTTTTAGCATGATAAGTTTCTAAACCATTTTCTTTTTCCCTAGAGTCATCATCCAAGTAAGATTTAGTAACATTGGTCACAAATTTAGAGAATAAGTGTTTGGAGGAGAGTTCACCCTTCCAAATCCATATTAAGTTGAAAAGTAGGATTAACATGAATATCAAGATTAGAAATGAGAGACGGTGATGATTTAGAACCATTTAAAGCACAGTAGTTAAATCTGATCAAAATGTTTTAGCATGCTTGACATCAGTTCAATCCTCATTAAAAGCTTCATTTCCATCGATCAAAGCTGACATAAATGCAAAAATAGAATCAGAGGAAACAAAATCATCTTCCAAAAACTTTGAAAATTTATTATTCTCTACATTAGAAATATTTAAATTCAAACAAGGAAAAAGAGGTAAATCATCCTTCCCATTTTGAAAATTAGTTGAATCTATATCAACAGTAGGAGCAAACTTGTTCAACATGATTAACCCTGATATCCAAGGAATCAACTTTAATAACAGCCTTCATACCATTCTTAGGATTCGAGGCCAATTTTTGAACAAAAGTAGGTATCGGCTTACGGGTAGGAACAACATTCTCTTTAGGAGGATTTAATTTTTTTAAGTGGGGATGGAAAATAAAACATTCTAAATTGTCATGATTATGAATTTTATAGTGGGAACAAAAAACTGAAAGGTTCTCCAATTCAACCTTTGGGAATACCCAATATTTTTAGAGCCCATCCTTAGGGTATTTTTTAGTTATGTCTAATTCATGAGGATCTGAGCCATAGAAGGGTGAAATCGCTCAGTGGTCACTTGGTCGAGTTATAAAGTTGCAGGCACATGATGGGTAACAAAATGAATGTGCATATTAGGAAGAGATAACCACATAGACATTAGAGATTCCATAATGTAAAAAGGGGTGACCAACAAATGCATTTGATAATTAAAGAAGAAATAAGAATGACACAAAAAAACATGTGAATAATCCATGAAAGTTCAATCGATATAGTTCAATAAGACCAATCAAGAAAGAACCCGTAAGCTTGATATTATGGAGAAAGTGGATCTTATCCAAATTCAGATGATGCAAAGCAAATTTATCTATAAGAGATAATTCAAATGGTTTTGCCAACTTTTCAACATCCACATCAGATCACATTACGGTTGACAAACCTAAAAGACATCAAAATGAGATTAACTGAATCAATAGAGGGAGAAGTTTTACCAGAGAGCGCTTCCTTAAAAGATTTAGTATAAGAAGTAGTTGTAGGGCTGCCAAGCCCCAAAGTGTCAGATGCCCTAGCCGAAGCATCCATAATCTGAGGTGGAGCCCAAGCAATAAAACTCACCCGAGCCATGGTTTTGCCAACTTTTCAATATCCACATCAGAGCACATTATGGCCGACAAACCTCTAAAAGACATCAAAATCATTGAATCAACAGAGGGAGACATTTTTACCAGAGTGCTTAAATGATTTAGTATAAGAAGCAGATTAGCCAAGCCCTAAAGAGTCAGATGCCTTAGAGAAAGCATCCATAATTTGAGGTGGAGCCGAAGAAATAGAACTCACAGCAGCCATGGTTAATGATGAAGCATCATGCAAATGGCCAGATGCCATTCAAGCCTTTGAATTGATCAAACCAAGGCCAAAGCCAAAGAAATTCCCTGGAGGATGCCACAAAGGGATTCAAAATCACCAAAGAATGAGAACAGTGGGGGGGGGTGGGGTTTAGGGTTTTAGGTTTTAAGATTATTTAGGTTTTAGGTTTATGGTTTAGGCTAGTTTAGGTTTAGGTTTTAGGGTTTAGGTTGGGTTTGGGGGGTTTAGGGTTTAGGTTTTGTAGTTTAGGGTTTGGGGTTTGTGGTTTAGTTTTTCAATTTAGGTTAATTTTAGGTATATGATTTAGGTTATGGTTTTATTATTTTATTTTATTTTATTTATTTAGGTGTATTTATTTATTTTTAATTCAAACCGCAGTTTATTTAGTCATTTATTTATTTTATTTATATTATTTTATTTAGATTTAGGTTTATTTAATTTATATTTAGTTTATTTATTTATTTATTTTTTTATATTTTATTTTAGTTTATTTTATGTTTAGGTTTAAGTTTATGTTTTTTAATTTTATTTTATTTTATTTTTTTAGGTTTTATATTTTTTATTTTTTTATTTAGGTTTTATTATTTTTATTTATTTTATTTTATTTAGGTTTAGTTTTATTTTATTTTAGGTTTTTATTTTAGGTTTATTTTATTTTTAGTTTAGTTTAGTTTTTTATTTTTTTTATTTAGTTTTATTTATTTTAGTTTATTTTATTTTATTTATTTTATTTTTAGTTTAGTTTAGTTTAGGTTTTATTTATTTTAAGTTCATGTTTTTTTGTTAGGGTTTAGGTTAGTTTTATTTTTTTATTTATTTTAGGTTTTTTTTTAGGTTTTATTTATTTATTTATTTTATTTAGTATTTATTTTATTTTAGGTTTAGTTTTTTATTTTATTAAGTTTTTTATTTTTTTATTTTAGTTTAGGTTTTATTTATTATATTTTAGTTTAGTTTTATTTTTTATTTTATTTTCTTTTAGTTTTAGTTTAGATTTAGGTTTAGGTTTTAGTTTTTGTTTTATTTTATTTCATTTTATTTTAGGTTTTCATATTTATTTTATCTTTAGGTTTTTTTTTTTAGTTTAGGTTTAGCTTTTTAACTTTTTAGGGTTTAGAGTTTTGGGTTATTTTAAGGTTTAAGGTTTAGGCTTTAGGCTTTGGGGTTTAGGGTTTAGAGTTTATGGTTTAGATCTTAGGGTTTAGGGTTTAAGGTTTAAGATTTAGAGTTTTAGTGTTCAAAGTTTAGGAGGGTTTTTAGGGTTTAAGTTTTTAGTTTAGGGTTCAAGTTTTAGTTTAGGTTTTAAGGTTTTTTTTTTTTTTTTTAACAAAGAACAAATTTAGATTCAACATTTCTTCTTTTTGATTTCATCAACCAAGTAACACACCAAGTTTTCTAAGACACAAGTGACGACATAGATAAAAATGAGCACATATAGAGCAAATCAAAAACCATATATATGTAGAACTATCTCTACTGTAAAGACACAATTCCATAAGTAGAAGATAGTATCAGCCATTCTTCAGTTTTTCTAGTTCCCATTAGAACTACCCCCACCTCTCGAGTAGTGGGATCCACCATCATATCCTTGATCTCTCTCTCCACCACCACCATGGCTGTAACCTCCATCACTCCTCCCACCTCCATAACCACCCCTGCTCTTACCACCACCTCCATACCCACCAACACCTCCAGATCCCCACCACCACTACGACAACCACCTCGCCTTCCTCATGTTTAGATCTAGACCGAGCTGCTGATTAATGTTCTTGCCATCAAGGTTCTCCCATTCTATGGTTTGTGTAGGTTTAAGTTTATTAGGTTTTAGGTTTAGGGTTTAGGGTTCAGGTTTAGGGTTTAGGGTTTATGGTTTAGGGTTTAAGGTTTAGGGTTTTCTAGGGTTTAGGGTTTAGGATTTAGGGTTAAAGGTTTAAGATTTAGGATTTAGCATTTAGGGTTTATGATTTTTTTTAAAATTAAGTCAACCTATTCGTTTAGGTTTATTTAGTTTATTTTTTTTATTTATTTTGGTTATTTTATTTTTATTTAGTTTAGTTTATTTATTTTAATTTTATTTATTTTAGTTTAGGTTTTTATTTTAGTCTATTTTTAGGTTTAAGTTTAGTTTAGGTTTATTTTTAGTACAATTTTATTTTTTATTTTATTTTTTTTTTATTTTAGGTCCATGTTTAGGTTTTTTATTTTATTTATTTAGTTTAGGTTTTAGTTTTATTTTAGGATTATTTTAAGTTTTCTTTTTTAGTTTAGGTTTAGTTTATTTTAGTTTATTTTATTTTATTTAATTTATTTTAGATTTAGATTTATGTTTATTTTAGGATTATTTTATGTTTTATTTATTTTAGTTTAGTTTATTTTAGTTTAGGTTTAGTTTATTTTATTTTGTTTATTTTATTTTATTTTAGGTTTATTTTAGTTTAGTTTAGGTTTTATTTTTATTTTAAGGTTTATTTTTTAAAATTTTAGTTTTTATTTAGTTTTTATTTTATCATTAAGTTTATTTTATTTTATTTTTATGTTTAATTTTATTTATTTTTTTTTATTCTCAAGTTTATTTTATTTTTTAGTTTAATTTAAGTTTTATTTATATATTTTTATTTATTTATTTCATTTTAGGTTTTATTTAGGTTTTATTTCATTTTATTATTTTATTTTATTTAGGTTTAAGTTTTATTTATTTTATTTTATTTTTATTTTATTTTGATTCGTTTTTAGGTTTTTAGGGTTTAGGTTTAGGGTTTAGACTTGGTGGGGGGTTTGGGTTAGGGTCCAGGGTCAGGTTTAGGGCTAGGTTTAGTGGTAGTTTGTGGTTTTGGGTTAGTTTTAGGTTTAGGTTAGGTTAGAGTTTTAGGGTTAGGTTTAGGGCAGGTAGGGTAGGGAGTGGTTAATTTTATGGTTAGGGTTTAGAATTTATGGTTTAGGTAGGGTTTATTTAGTTTTTTAACATTAAGCAAACCATTAGGTTTAGGTTTATTTAGTTTTTTATTATTTGAGTTTTATTCCATTTAGGTTTATTTTATTATTTAGTTTATTTTATTTTAAGTTTATTTATTTCAATTTAGGTTTTATTTTAGTTTATTTTTAGGTTTTTTTTATTTAAGTTTATTATTATTTTAATTTTTTATGTTTCTTTTATTTTATTTAGGTTTAGTTTTATTTTATTTTATTTTAGGTTTATGTTTATTTTAGGTTTATTTTAGTTTTTTAGATTTATTTTAGTTTATTATTATTTATTTAGTTTAGGTTTTTATTTATATTTAGGTTTAGGTTTAGGTTTTATTTATTTAGTTTATTTATTTTAGTAGGTTGCTTTATTTTATTTTTATTTTTTTATTTTATTTTTATTTTTTAGGTTTATTTTTATTTTTTAGTATATTTTATTTATTTAGGATTATTTATTAGGTTTTTATTTTATTTTATTTTAGGTTTATTTTATTCTTATTTTATGTTTAGTTTTTATTTCATTTAGGTTTTTTATTCTTATGTTTATTTTGACTCTTAGTTTAGTTTAGTTATTTTTTATTTTATTTTAATTTATTTTATTTTATTTAATTATTTTAGGTTTATTTAGTTTTAAGTTTTATTTTATTTTATTATTTTTTTAGTTTATTTTATTTATTTTATTATTTAAGTTTATTTAATTTAGTTTTTTTTGGATTTTAGGCATGTTAGGGTTTAGGGTTTAGGGTAGGTTTAGGGTTTAGGTATTATGGTTTAGTGTTTAGGTTTTGTGTTAGTTTAGGTTTAGGGTTTGGGTTTAGATTGTGGATTTTAGGGTTTATGATTTTAATTTTAAGGCAGATTTTAGCTTTATTTAGTTTATTTTAGTTTATTTTTTTATTTTATTTTAGTTTATTTTATTTTTATTTTATTTAGTTTATTTTTTTATTTTAGTTTTATTCATTTTAGTTTATTTTATCTAGTTTAGTTTTAGTTTATGTTTTAGTTGAGTTTTATTTTTTATTTTATTTTGGTTTTTTATTTTATAATTAGGTTTAGTTTAGGTTTTATTTTATTTTTTTAGGTTTATTTTAGGTTTTAGGTTTATTTTATTTTATTTTTTTTGTGGTCCTGTTTAGGTTTATTTTTTTAGTTTATTTTATTTTTATTTTAGTTTAGGTTTAGTTTAGGTTTATTTATTTTAGGATTAGGTTTGGGTTTTATTTTATTTTAGTTTAGTTTATTAGTTTTAGGTTTAGGTTTATTTATTTTATTTTATTTTATTTTTATTTTAGGTTTAGGTTTTTTAATTTATTTTAGGTTTTAATTTTAAATTTAGGTTTTATTTTAAGATTTATTTTAGGATTAAGTTTTTTATTTAGTTTTAGTTTATTTTATTTAGGTTTATTTTATTTTATTTTATTTTATTTTATTTTTTTAGATTTTTTATATAGTTTATTTATTTTTAGTTTAGTTTAGGTTTTATTCATTTTATTTTATTTCTTTATTTTATTTTATATTTAGGTTTTGGTTTAGGTTTTAGGTTGGTTTTTTTTAATTTTTATTTTATTTTATTTAGGTTTAGGTTTTTTGTTTAGTTTATTTTAGCTTTATTTAGTTTGGGTTTAGGTTTAGGTTTTGGTTTAGGTTTTTTTTTTGGGGAAACCCCATGTGGGGGTATTTTATTGCCACAAAAAAAGGGTTATAGGTCCTTAAAGGGGATAAACTCCAAAACTACTGCTCAAAGAGCTAATCAGCCTAAGGAGTAAACCCCCATCTAAGTACATCCAAAAGCAAAAGAAAACATTAAAGCAATCAAAAGATACAAGATGATTAACATAATAAGCTAAAGGAAGATTAAGGCCAATGCTCAAGGATGTGAAGAGTGCATGATAATATGGAGCAAACCGCAAGAGAATAAGAGAGAATCACCGCAAAATTACAATGAGAGAAGATTAGATAGTTAAGGTAATATAGACAAAAGATAAATGGAAACAATATAATGAGTAATAAGAAGGAAATTTGATAGAGAAGGGTGCTCACCACACAAGTTGCGATGCAAATATGAGCATCCAAACTTGAGAAGGGTTACATCACAAGAGCTACTACCAAACCAAAAGGAGTGAGACATCACGCCATCATAGCCAACAAACCTGTGAGAGGAACACCCATTGATAGTCTTGTGAGCTTTATTTCTGCAATCCTAAACAAAAAAATCATATCTAAAATAGAGAGGAAATTGCAAAGAGTGAATGATAAGGTGTCCCATTCAAGAAAAGTATCAATATAGTCATCTGACATGAGAATATATAAACATAAGAGAATTAGTCATCTTAGCAATCTCATTAAAAGGATATCAAATAATAAAATCAAAGATATAATCCCTCCACAAGAAAATAGCATGGGACAACTTAAATCTGCTTATAATTACACATTTCCAATCATATGATATATAAATGAAACTTTCAGTGAAACAACTTTATTAATATCCATATCTAATTGGAGAAACAATTGTAAAGGAAGAGCATAGCTCAACATAGGAAATGGACTGCAGCCAACCAAAAATACCAAGTAAAGATAGTTAGAGCTACAGCTCCCATAGCAGCATTCAGGGCCAAAGTTCAGATAATCCAGCTCAACAAATAACTAAGAGAACAAGACAGCAAAAGGCAGCAACTGTCCATAATACCACTCTTCCAGAATAAACATATAAAAGCAAACCTAATAACGAGATAGAATAGAGACAAGAGTAGATCAAATGAGATGAAAAGAAGATAAACAAGACGGCAAAGCCAACCCCAACAACAAAATAGCTAATGCAACAATGAAACACATAAAGAAAATGAACAAAAAGGATTGAAATGAGTATCAACATTAGAATCCAAAAAAATAGACATAACCAAGGCAAAAATAGCCAATACAAGAATAGTGAAGACAAAACATTCAAGACAAAAAGACGAAGTTGGCCAAAAAACCTCTCAAAGTAGATATGGCAGAATAGAAACAATAGATAGAGCATAAAATAGTTATCTTGAAGGCAGAATCGACATAAATCCAAAAACTAGATCAGAAAGGTCAAACAGCTGTGAACATAAAACCTACAACCAATAAAGATGGAGCCAACATAGGTGTATAAACCAAAAGAAATAAGACATGAAACAATCAAAACAACAAAAAAACCAGCTAGCATGCCATAATGCCACTCATCAAATATAAAATGCAAAGATGCAAAAGTTTATAGAAAAAAAGGATGAAAAAATATAGGATAAGATAGACCAATGAAATTCGATAAACATATAATAAACCAATAAAGGTTCAAAGCAAAGTCCACCAAGCAATCAACAACTTCAATAGAGGTATACTGAACAAAATAAACCAAAACCCCAGAGATAGATGAAGAGAGTTAATCCAGTTCACCAACAAACAAGGCATTAAGACAACAAGTCAATGTGCCACCCAAAACATATATAAAGAAAGTGAGGGATAGATAATGAATAGCTCCCCACCACAAGCCAATCCAGTAAGTGACATTCATAGAAATCAGAACAGTAACAGGGAGCTTAGTCACCTTAATCCAACTCTGCCAAGGATAATGAAAATAATAACCTGTAGGTTGGCCAATAACCCAATTATGCATATAAGATAAACCATTGATTAACTTCTAGCATAACAGAAAAAAGATCTTTAAGTATTGCATGTTCCCATCATAACATAGGAGAGAAAAACAACAAGGAAGACAAATAGCATTCAGATGTTAGCATATTGCTGGACAAGGAAAATAGAAATCCAAAAATCAAAAGTGGGGACATTATTTCCCTCAAGGTACCATATCAGCAAACAAATAAGAGAGAAGTTATCAACAAGTTGACCATAGGATATGCCATTAAGAGTTGACAGAATATAAGATGGATCCCATAATAAAAAAGAAGAAATCTCACTATGGAAAATAGATACATGAAGGAAACAGCAACAGCATGTGTGATCAAACACAACCCAGCTGATAATAGTACAAATAGTTGGGAGATCATGAATCAAAAAACAACCATAATTCACAAAAACAACAATATGAAAAGAGAACCCAAAAAGCCAATGACTAACATTGAAGTGAATAACACAATTCCATTCCTGCAAAGAGATATTAGAGTAGACATGGGATATCACAAACAGCAAAATAGCAGCAATAAGGAAACAAGAAAAACCAATTGGTGCTCAATAGCACTACTTTGGATTAAAATAATTAAGTAAAGTACCAAGATAGTCAAAACCCCAACTCACAAGCACAAAAAACTAGGGATGAGGAAAAAAGGTAGAATGGGAGGGGTTGGTAATGAACAGCCCCACCACAAACCAATCCAAGAAGACACATTGAGCAAACAGTCTAGTAACAGGTTGCTTAGTCACATTAACCCGATATTGCCAAGGATAATGACAGTAATAACCAATAGGTGGGCCAATAACCAAGTTATGCATATAAGATAAACCATTGATTAAATTCAAGAATAGGAGAATGATCTTCAAGATTTGCATGTTCCCATTATAGCATAAAGAGTGAAAATAGTAGGAAGACCAAGATCCCAAGTGTTAGCAACAAGAGCAGAAAGAAAAACAAAAAAGGGGGTAAACACAGTAAAAACTAAAAAGAGAGGCCAACAAGAAAAACCATTCCTGCAGGGAATGAGAGAAAGCAGCCAGCAAAAAACAATTAATCTTCAGACAAGAGCAATAAAAGAACTGACCAAAGCCCCAATCTTAAACATCTGCAAAGAAAGGATATCCGGTAAAAAACTATCAATAAACTCCATCCAGACAAAAAAGTAAATAAAGGTAAAAGAAATAGAGAATGCGAGATTCCACCAAGCAAAGTGAAAGAAGCATATAATGATAGCCAAGAAGTAATATCTAAGTTGCAATAATAGGTCCCATAAGGTGTAAGGAGGTCAAGAAGAATGTAAGAAAACACAAAAAAATAGCCATAGTGGGAGAAAAGAAGGAAAACCCCACATGGGAGTAATTAAACCCATAAATAAAAAAATCTCCATCCAAAGAAAGATTAAGCCTCCTAGGATTAGGAATAAACATTATAAAAGAAACCCAAGTAGGATTGGGGATATAAAACCAATAGTGACACAAGGCTCAACATAATTCCTATGTTTGAATACCCATATGCACATAGCTCAAGAAATTTATCAATGTAAATGCCAAAGCAATGAGCCTAATGAAGGAGGAGCTATTAAAACACCAAAGCATGACACTAATGTCCTCTGGTGAAACATCCACAAAGGTACAAAAAAGGAAGAACCAAAAATAAAGAAGCAAACAAAAAAAGATGAATGGAGAAAACATCAAAAGATTATTAAGTTCTCGAGATAAGGTAACCGTAATTGTCCAAGTTAACCACGCAAAGTGTTTGGGTAAGGTGTGTTGATCAAAGAAGATGATACCATTGGATCTAGCACCCAGTTGGCAAGGTAGTCACAAGCATTTCCTTCATGCCAAACATGAGTGATGTTAAAATTGGGAAAGAAGAGATCTAGTTTGCTTGAGGAGAGATACAATTCGGTCGCCATCTTGGAAGTCAAGAGATCAATAAGGAGAAAGATCCACCTCGATCCAAATATTGATCCAGCCATTTTGGAGACAAATCTCAAGAGCTTTGAAGACCATAAGTTCGTAAAAGGAAAGCGGCAGAAATAAGGGGATAAGCAAAAGCACATAGGACTATACCCTTAGAATCTTGAAAATGCCACCACAACTAGAACCATTGTGAGAGACAGAGCCATCAGGATTGATTTTAATAATATGATCAAGAGGTTTTTCCAATAGACAATCTTGTCATTTCGACGAAGGTTGATCCGCAAATTTATGCCCGCTTTATTACAAATTTACTTTTGAAATGTTTGTAATGAATGAGATTGGCTTTAAACAAGTCACGAATTTTGTTTTTAGTTCTAGCAATAATCCTCACATGGTTCATAGGAATCCCATGGTGTTTTGCATCATTTCCCATCCATATGAACCGATAAGAGTGATAGCAATGATAACTTTAATGTGACCTTTAATAGTATTATCAAAATAAATTTCAAGAAGTTGATATAAAGTAAGAGAGCCATTGAAATTGTGTTAAAAGATCATCATACCAAATCCAAAGTTTAGAAGCAATATTAACAAAGACATGATTAACATTCTATATGAAAACAACATTGACATTTAGAGGGTATATGAAACCCTTTACCCCACAACAAGGAATCAACAGGATAAAATTTTTTAGAGTATGCCAAGTAGAATAAGAAATAGGGATATTGTATTAAAAGAGAATACATAGAGGAATCATGAGTATCTTTAATGTGGAGCCACACATTTTGAGGTTGAAATCACCATTATGAGAGAGCTTAAAGAGAATATGATCTTGATTTTGAGGAGTGATAGGAATGGTAGTAACCATATTCAAGAAAGAAGGGATAAAATCAGCAAGCTTACTATTGTTCCACTTATTGTTATGCTAGAAAGAGTTTACTTTAAGTGGAGTGGGTGTAGAGTAAGTCATCCATGGAACCACAACCACTCCAGTTATCTTGCCAAAAGAAAGAGGCACCAGAGTTGATGCCCCAAAAAATTAGGGATTTGGCATCCCATTTGACTGAACAAAGTCTTTTCCACATAGGGGAGTCACCCGGCTTAAAGGGACAAATGAGGGGGTGCTTACCCTGGCAATATTTAGCAGTCATGAAATTAGCCCATAGACTATGATTACTCCTAAAATTCCACCAGATTTTATAGGAAAAGGCATTGATAGCTTCTTTTATGGATTTACAACCAAGACCACCTTCATCAAAAGTGCCACAACTTTTAAACCAAGAGGTCCAGTGCATTTTTTAGAAGAGGTATTGGAGCCCCAAAAATTTATTTAAGAGACCCAATTGTTGATGCTAGATGGTCTACACAATGGTTTGGATGAGATATAAAGGCATGGAATTAAGAGTGCTCTTAATCAAGGTTAGCCTACCACCAAAAGAGAGTAAATGAAATTCCCAAACCAAAATTTTATTAGAAATTTTTTGAATAAGGTCATCAAAAGATGAGATCTTTTCTGGCCTTTAAAAAGTGGAGCCCTGAGGTAATTAATGGGAAGTTGACTTTGCTTAAAATTAGTAATTGGAGATTTGATTTAATCTATTAGAGGAATCTTAGTGAGGGAATAAAGCATTTTTTTTCATTAAGGAAGAGACCACTAACTTTGCCAAAATCATTTAAGAGATTCTTAATCTTTTTAACATGTTGAAGGGAGGCATTAAGATTATAAAATCATCGCAAAGCTAAGATGAGAAACAGGGAAACCACCATGAGTTTTAAAGCCATGTTATTTTGATGAAAAGATCATTGAGGCTTCTAAAAGATATTCACAAAGAATGATAAAAAAGAGAAAGGGGGTCACCTTGATGCAAACCATGGCTCAAGAAAAGAAACCAAGGGACTCACCATTTAAAATGATAGAAAACCGATGTTAGTGATACAACTTTTATAAGCGATAAAATGATCAGAAACCAAACAATTGCAAGATTTGGAAAAGGAAATCCCATGAGAGGTTGTCAAAGGCTTTAGAGATGTCCAGTTTGAAAAGCATATTACCTCCTCTGGAAGAAACATCAATGTCATGAACCAGCTCTTGAGCGAGGAGAATATTATCAGATATGGCTCTATTTTTAATGAAACCAGTTTGGTTGGGGAGATGATTTTAGGGGGCTAATTATTAATTAATTTAGCAATGAGTTTTTGAAAAAGGTACAAAGACTAATAGGTCTAAATCCCCCCAAGATTAGGATTGATGGTTTTGGGAATAAGGACAATAGGTACTTGAAAATATGGGAATAGCGCCATCAAAGAAATCAATAACAACAACAAGATCGATTTAATAAAAGGCCAACAATGTTGAAAGAAATGGGTCATACCATCGTACGAAAGAATCATTGTTCATGCTGAGAGTACTACTAATCTCCACTGAGGATGCATAGTGAGCAAATGGTTATCCTCATAATCATAGAAGAGATAAGATGGGTGTTGGTGGGGTTTCTAACAAGGATTAGAATTTAATAAATTTTGAAAGTGATGTATAGAATCCTTGATTTCATTGTTATCGTTATCCAACCACCATTAGAGTTCTTAATTTTCTTAATCGAGTTTAGTGCTTTATTTATTGCAAATAGCATGGAAAAGTACTAGTGTTTACGTCACCATGTTATGTTTTGCTAGCGACTTTTTTGATGCCAATAGGTTTCCTCCATATTTTGGTAATTAATCAAACTATCTTTGGCAATCAACTCATCAAGCTTACTTGGGGTGTTAAGGCAACCTCTTCAAGAGAACAAACCACTTGTTCCATAGCTTTAAGATTGGTAAAAGATTTTTAAAAATATGTTTGTTCCACCAATTGAGGTTTTGTTTAAGTCTTGAGCTTAAGCCAAAGCCATCATGCCTTTGAATTATCAGGGTGAGCGGGAGCCCAATTAGTGAAACAACATTGGTGAAATCACCATGTTGGGTCCACATGTTTTGGAAATGAAAGGAGGGGAGTAGAGGAGGGTTTGGGAGTTTTGATAGAGATCAAAGAGGGGCATGTGACAAAGTTACGCTCAAATGCTCACAGTGAGAGGCCATTGATTGATCCAAAGAGAATTAAAGAGGGTCCTGTCAAGACGCTGCCAAAGTCTAGAGTTGTGCCATGTGTAATCAGACCCTAAAAAACCAATGTCAATCAGATTGCAATCTAGGATCATATTAGAGAAGTCTTCCATGGAATGAAGGTTAGGAGAACATCCTCCCCTCCTTTCGAAGAAGCAATGATAGTGTTGAAATCACCCCAACCAACAGGTTAGGTGAAGGTTCTTAAATGATTCCAAAGGATGTTCCTACGGCTCTATTACAAGAGGCATAGATAAAGGAACCAAAAGCGAAAAGTCACCTAAAGATTTTGACATTAACCAATTGATCAAGATCATCAATGATGGAAATGGTGATTGAATTATCCAAAAAACACCAAATTTTATTATTAAGATTGAAGAAGAAATTTTGAAATCCAAGCGATCTAGCAACATAAAGCAATCTTTGGAAGATTAATGAAAGGCTCAATAATAACAAGAAGTTTGATGTTATGAACAGAGGCTCTAACACGGTTGTGGGAGTGTCCACAACCCGGATATTCCAAATAAGAAAATTTAATCATAATAAAATTAAAAGAAAAGAAAGAAAAAAAGGAAAAAAAAGGAAAAAAAAGAAAGAGAGGACATAATTATTTATGAGGTGTAAGAAGAACATGTGATTCTAGTGAAATTATTATTAGTCATTTTGCTTTAGGATTTTTTTTTTAACAATTTGGAAAGGGTCTCTATCAATCCAAGTATCTCCATCGAGAAAGGGATTGGTTTTTTTTCTAGAGTACTATCAATGATGTTTAGTAGTGAGATTTCTCCTTCTTCGGTCGAGTTAGGATGAGAAATTTGGATCAAGTATCACTCATAGAGAATAGAGGGGAGGTTCTTGCACCATTAATAATGCAAATAACATTTTCATTGCCATGATGCATATTGGATTTTGATCAACATTATTTTGATCCAATATGTACCATTCATTGTCATTAAGATTCAAATTAAGCAAAGGTTTGTCATGAAGCAAATTATTAAGTAGAGGTAGAGTAGGTAAGTTCATTAGTCTTTACACACCTCAATAGTAGTATGTATACCAAGCTCGAATGTTTTCATTTGCCAAATCAATAGGTACTAAGGGGTGTAGGAGGATGTATTCCATTATGAGTAGCTTTGCACATAAGCTAACTTATTGGTTTTCCTGTTCCAAGAGAGGTCTAGTGTCACGAGAGATATTTTTTTAAGGTTAGGGTGTAGCACAAAGCATTGGTATGATCATGTGGATCTTACGGTGAGAAAAAGGATAATTTTCAACTTTTGATTATATCCAAATTTTTTTGAACCAATCCAAACTTCTTTGGGGTATTTTTTGGTAATGTCAATCTCAACCAAGATCAGCAACAGATGGTCAAGATCTATTGGCGGTGGCTTGATCAATTTGAAGAGGTCTACCAAATAGAGCCCCAAGCAAAATAAACTTGATGAGTAACATAGTGAATTCTCATGTTAGGAAAAGCAAGCCATAGGAACAATAGGGATTCTTCTTTGACATCAAAAGGGGACCATTTCAAGAGCGCATTTGACAATTATACAAAATAGGAGTGATGAGCAAAGACACGAGTAATCTAAATCATTTAGAAATTGAATAAGAATGTGTCGAGGATCAATCCCAAAGTGAAAACTCAGCTTTAAACTATGGAAGAAAGATGATATTATCTAGAGTAGGGCATCTAAGAGAATTTACCAACCAAGAGAACTCAAAGGCTTAGCTAATTTCTCCACATCACGGTCGAGAACACATGATAGCCAACAATCCAAAGGATGTAGAATTAAATTAATGAGGCATTAGACAAGGATCTTACTAGAAAAGAGCATCCTTAAAGGACTTTATGATAGCATTGCAATCGATCGAGCACCTTTTAGAGTCGGAGGTTAAGTCGGCGCATCGAGCGGCGATCGATTGCGAGTGAAGCCTCTGCCATTGATCAATCCGGTGAATCACATAAGCAACCAAGGGATGCATAATGAAGCAATTTCAGGGAAATGTGGCCAAATAAAGAATGAAATACCGAGAACACAAAAGTCAAAATTCCCGGAGAGGAGCTCGAGTTTATTTATGGTTATTTAGGTTTAGTTAGTTTAGGTTTAGGTTTAGGTTTAGGGTTTTAGGTTTAGTTTAGTGTTAGGGTTTACAATTTAGGTTTAGGTTTAGGGTTTAGTTTTTAGGTTTAGATTATGGTTTATGTTTTAGGGTTTATTAGGTTTTTTAGGGTTTTAGTTTTAGGTTTTATTTAGTTCTTTATTTAGGTTTTTATATTTAGGTTTAGATTTTTATTAGTTTAGGTTTAGGTTTATTTAGTTTAGGGTTAGTTAGGGTTTATTTAGGGTTTAGGTTTATAGTTTTAGTTTTATTTAGGTTTAGGTTTTTTATTTTAGGTTTTAGTTTAGATTTTTTTTTATATTTATTTAGGCGGTTATTTATTTAGTTTATTTTATTTTTTATTTTTAGTTTAGATTTTATTTTTTATTTTATTTTTTAGTTTTATTTTTATTTTATTTAAGTTTTATTTTATTTATTTATTTAGGTTTATTTTATTTATTTATTTTATTAGTTTATTTTTAGTTTAGGTTTTAGGATTTAGGGTTTAGGGTTTAGGTTTTATTTTAGGGTTTTGGGTTTAGGATTTTTTTAGGTTTAGTTTAGGTTTAGTTTTTGGGTTTTATTTAGGTTTAGGGTTTAGGTTTATTTTGGTTTAGGGTTTTAGTTTTTTATGATTTAGGTTTAGGTTTAGTTTAGTTTAGGGTTAGTTATAGTTTAGGGTTTTATGGTTTTTTGGTTTTCTTTAAATGAACAAATTTTAACATTTCTCTTTTGTTCATCAATAGTCCAAGTTTATTGATAAAGATAATGAACTCATAGCAAATCAAAACCAGTAAGAATTTTAGACAATTCCATAAGTAGCAGTCAGATAAGTCATTCTTCAATTTCTCAATTCAGCCAGGTTTGAGTAGGGATAACATATCCCCATCTCTCCCTCACCACCAGGTTTAACCATATCACTCTGTTAACCACCACTACTGACCAGACCACCATAAATCCACCACACCTGATCCACCAACAACAACAATTACCTTTTTCCCCACTAGGTCTAGGCCAGCATGATCCTTTTTTTGTCATCTCATTCTTAGTTTATGTTTATTTATTTATTTAGTTTTATTTTTTAAATTTTTATTTACTTTAGGTTTATTTAGGGTTTAGTTTTTTATTTACATAGGCTTTAGTTAATGTTTGGGTTTAGGTTTATGCCTTTATTTATTAGGGTTTTATTTTATTTTATTTTATTTTTATGTATTTTATTTATTTTAGGTTTAGTCTTAGGTTTAGGGTTTATTTTTAAGTTTTAGTTTAGGTTTTTTATTAGGGTTATCTTTTTATTAGGGTTTAGGTTTAAACTTTATTTAATTTTAGTTTAGGTTTAAGTTTAGGGTTAGGACTTATTTAGGGTTTAAACAGATTGTTTATTTGTATTTCATTTAGGTTTTGGGTTTATTTTAGGTTTAATTTTTTTTTTTTACAATATATTTAAGTTTATTTAGTTTATTTAGTTTTTATTTATTTATTTTAGTTTATTTTTTGGTTTTATTTTTGGTTTATTTTTTTTTATTTTATCTTGTTTAGTTTATGTATTTTAGGTTTATTTTCCTTTTGGCTTTTCTAGTTTATTTTATATAAGTTTAGGTTTAGGTTTATGTTTATTTCTTAGTTTACTTTTATTTTTATTTTATTTTTTATGTTTAGTTTTATTTTTCATTTTAGGTTTGGGTTTAGGTTTTTTATTTTTTATTTAGGTTGAGTTTTAGGTTTTATTTTAGGTTTATTTTTAGGTTTTATTTTTTAGTTTAGGTTTAGGTTTATTTTGAGTTTATTTTATTTTATTTAGTTTAGGGTTTAGGTTTTAGGTTTAGGTTTTATTTATTTTCATTTTGTTTATTTTAGTTTAGGTTTACATTTATTTTATTTTGTTTATTTTATTTTTATTTTAGGTTAAGGTTCTTTTTTTTTTAGTTTAGGGTTTAGGTTTTTTTAATTTATTTTTAGGTTTATCTTAGGTTTAGGTTTTTAATTAGTTTTTATTTTATTTTATTTTAGGTTTATTTTCTTTTTATTTTACGTTTAGTTTTTATTTTATTTAGATTTTTTATTCTTATGTTTTTATTTTTTAGTTTAGTTTAGGTTTTTATTTGTTGTATTTTAGTTTTTTTATTTTTTATTTTTATGTTTAGGTTTAGGTTTTATTTTAGGTTTAGGTTTTAGTTTTGGTTTTTATTTATTTTATTTTATTATTTATTTATGTTTTATTTAGTTTAGGTTTAGGTTTTTAGGGTTTATGATTTAGGCTTTACAGTTTGGGGTTTAGGGTTTAAGGTTTAGGGTTTAGGGTTTAGGGTTTTAATGTTTAGAGTTTAGGGTTTAAGGTTATTGGTTCAGGGTTCAGTGTGTAGGGTTAGGGTTTTTTTTTAAAATTTTTTTTAATGTTTTTATCTTTTTTTTGAAGCGTATGTTTAGTTTTAGTTTATTTAATTTATTTATTTATTTTAGTTTATTTTATTTTTATTTTTATTTAGGTTTATTTTTATTTTTATTTAGTTTAGTTTATTTATTTTAGTTTATTTATTTTGGGTTTATTTATTTTAGTTTAGGTTTATTTTAGTTTATTTTTTAGGTTGGTTTAGTTTATTTTTTAGTTAAATTTTATTTTTTTATTTTTTTTAGGTTTAGGTTTTATTTTTTTTATTTTTAGGTTTAGGTTTAGGTTTTTATTTTATTTTTTTAGGTTTAGGTTTAGGTTTTTATTTTATTTTAGGTTTTTTTTATTTATTTTAGTTTAGGTTTTGGTTTAGTTATTTTATTTTATTTAGGGTTTAGGTTTAGGTTTAGGTTTAGTTTATTTTAGGTTTAGGTTTAGGTTTATTTATTTTAGTTTATTTATTTTAGGTAGTTTATTTTAGTTTTATTTTTGGTTTAGGTTTTATTTTTAGTTTAGGTTTAGGTTTATTTTATTTATTTTTAGGTTTTTTAGGTTTATTTTTTTAGGTTTAGGTTTCAATTTATTTTTTTTATTTTTTTTATTTGAGGTTTATTTTATTTTTATTTTATGTTTAGTTTTTATTTTATTTAGGTTTTTTTGTTTTTTAGTTTAGTTTAGGTTTTTATTTATTTTATTTTAGTTTAGTTTTTATTATTATTTATTTTCTTTTTAAGTTTAGGTTTAGGTTTAGGTTTAGGTTTAGGTGTAGGTTTTAGTTTAGGCTTTTATTTAATTTTATTTTTTATTTAGTGATTTAGAGAGGGAAACATCAAGGCCATCATTACCAGCATACCTCTTGTAGCCCATCATCAGTCCATCATCCACAAACTCCTTCAAGTAGTAGACACAATAGCCAACCACAAAACAAATAAGCCCAATAAGAGAAAATCAACCAACCATCGGGGACAACAATAGTGGGAACACCACCAAAGAGGAATAATAAGATCAAAGGAAGCAAGCATCATGACCTTAACAACAAAAACCAAGACCAAAAGAAAAAACATAAGAGTTCATGTCTTCCAAAAACAAAAAGGCGACAGGCTCACCCAAACCAAAAAGGGAGGATGGTTTCAAGAGAGGAACCATAGTAGTAGGCTAACCAACATGACCAATAGAGCGGAAAGAAAGGCCAAAACCCATCAAAATAATAACCAACCACCAAAATAAACCAACCATAACCAACACCATACCAGTGGCAGAAAATCAAATCAATGAAAGACAACATCCATCATGCCAAAACCACCCAAGATGACCAAGAAAATGGTATAATATCAACCCTTTAACCAAAATGACAAAAAACAAAGTAGCTAAGAGGAAGACCATTATAGGAAGAGGCTAAAACCACAACCCCACAAACCCCAAACCAAAACCAATCCACAAAAAGAAGAAATAATAGTCAAAAATAACCTCCACCTTACAAAATCAATCCAAAATTAGGCCACCAACCCCTCAGTCGCCACCAAGAAGTGGATAAACCAGCCAACACACAATAACCACCGATAACCGACCAACAGACCAACCACCACCACAACTATAGAATTCAATGGTTAAGGAACCACTAGGGATATGGCAAACCCAGAAAATTAGGCAAAGCCACCACCCAAATGAAGGTCACAACCAAGCAATAATAATCACCCATCTATCGACCACCAGGCCAAAAAACCAAACAGGAAAAAACATATGAACAAATATGAATGAAAGAGAGCTCAAAACAAACCTAGCCAGAGTGAAAATAAATGGCCAAACCTAAGAGGGTTTAACAAAGGGGAACCAAAAGCAATGGCTCACCAAAAAAAAAAGAAAGAAAATTATAATCTGAGATAAGGTAATCCAGTGTTATCGGATTGACCAAACCCTTAAAGTTTAAACAAATTTTGATTGTCAAATAAAGTGAAATCAGTTAAGTTGGCACCTAAAGTAGCCAAGAAATCGACAAGCATTACCTTCATGAAGGATATGGGAAATTTTATAACAAACTTGAGAAGAAGATTTTAGTATGATTGAGAAGATAAAATAAATCAACATTTCTTGTTCTATTAGAATTTAGCATGTCAAGAAGAGCATCAACTTCAATCTAGATGTTGAGGAAACCTTTATTCAAACAAATTTCAATAGCTTTATTGATAGCCATAAGCTCAAAATAAATAATAATGGGCTTTGAGAGAGGAAAGAACAAATGATAGTACCTTTAGAATACTAAGAGTACCACCACACCATATTTATTGGCAAAGACTTATCGGTATTCACTTTAATCAAATTTTATTTGGGTTTGATCCTATGGATAATCCTAACTCTTTTATAATAGTCAACATCAGGCAGAATGATACCAAATTTTTTATCCACAAATTTATAGCCTCTAAAATGAATGTTTCTAATAAGATTAGCATTAAACAAAGCATGAATTTTTTCTTTGGTTCTAAGATCCTTTTTGCTCATGGAATACCATGATATTTAGCATCATTTATCATTTGATTGAACAGATAAGGGTAATAGCAATTAGAACTTTGATATGACCTTTCATGGTTTTTTTGAAATAGACTTCAAGAAGTTGATATATGGAAAGTGAGCCATGAAAGAAGTTGGTATTAAATAAATCATCATACCATAACCATAATTTAGAAGCAATAGCACAATTGACAAAAACATGAATAACATTTTCAATATGGAAATAGCACTTTGAAGGCAAATAAAACCCTTTATTCTAGAGGAAAGAGTCCACATGAACAAAGTTATTCAAAATCCTCCAAGCTAAAAAGAAATGGGAATGATATTGTTCCAAAGTTTATTGAAAACATTAGAGGAGTTTTGCTTATCTAATAAAATTCAAACCTCTTTAAGAACAAAATCATCATTGTAAGAAAGCTTAAAGAGAATTTGGCCAAGTTTGTTAGAGAAAAAAAGGATATTTCTAAAGTTATCTAAAGAGAAATAGGGATATAATTCTCAAGTTTGTTTTCATTCCAAGTGTTATTATGCGGAAAGAGTTAACTTTGATAGCGGTAGAGTTGGTAGATAGAGTCAATAAGGCCATTGCCAATCTAATTATCTTGCCAAATGAAAGAAGAACCCAATACCCCAAGATATTAAGGGTTCACCCATTTAATGGAGTAAAGCCTTTTCCAAAGAGAGTCACCAACTTTATAAGCACAAATAAGAGGGTGTTTACCTTGGCAATATTTTTCATCATAAAATTCCCAAAGGCTATCATTCTTTCTAAAATTTCACCGGAGCTTATGAGAGAAGGCACTTAGCTGCACAATCATTCTAAGACCATCTTCACCCAAGGGACCACAACATTTATGGGAAGTCCAATGCATTATTTTAATAGAATTATTGGATTCCCAAAATATTTATTAAGCAAGAGATCAATTGATAAGAGTAGCATTAGTGGGGATAATAATTTGAATCAAATAAAAGGCATTGAATTAAGAGTGCTTTTAAGAATAGTGAGCCTGCCACCAAAGGAAATTAAATGATATTCTCAAACATAAATTTTATTTAAAATTTATTGAATTAACTCATCAAAATGATGGGATCATTACAGAGCTTTAAAAAGAGGTGCACCAAAGAACTTAAGAGGAAGGTGCTGATGTTTAAAGTTAGTAATATGCAAGATTCGATAAATTTCATTATTGGAGATGCTTGAAGAAGTAATAAAATAGCTTTTGTTATCATTGATAGATAGATACCAAATTTATTTAAAAAAATCTTGAGATTTTTGATATGATGAATGAAGCATTGCAAAAAATAATAAAATCATCTACAAAGCTTAAATGAAATAGGAAGACCACTAAGAGTTCTAATACATACATTGTTTAAGATAGATCATTGATGCTCTAGATAAGTACTCAACAATAAATAAGGTAAGATAATAGAATTTTATCTTAGGCCATGGGAAGAAGGAAAAGAAGCCTAAGGCTTCCCCATTAAGCAAAAAAAGAAAAGCATTATTAATACAATTTTTAAAGAAAAGTAAATTTATCAGAAAACCAAATAAATTCAATATGGATAATGAAATCCAAGAGATATTATCAAAAGCTTTGGTAATTTCTAATTTGAATATAATGTTGCCCTCTAGTCTTAGCATCTAAATCATGAATTAATTCTTGAGCAAGAATATTATTAGAAATAGATCTACCTCTAACAAAATCAATTTGGCTTAGAGATAATCCTATGAAGTAAAAGGTAAGCACGTTTGGTTAGAATTTTGAAAATAAACTTATTGAAGAAGGTGCAAAACTAATAGCTAAAATCAATCCAATAGTCTAGATTATCTTTCTTAGGTATGAGAATAATAGAAGCTGCTAGAAAAATATCTAGAAAAGGATTACTATTAAAAAAATCAACCACCTCAACCAAATCATTTTAATAATAAAGCATTTTTGAAAAATTGGGTAGTGAAACCCTCAGGACCAACAATAGAATCTATGTTCATGCTATTAAGAACTTTAAAATTTACTCTTCATTATGTACAATAGTAAGCAACTCATTGTCATTATTGTTTATAATAGAAGGAATCAAGTGTGATTTAGAAATAACATCATAAGAGAAACTCTTATTAAGCATATTCTAAAGTAATTAATGGTGAATCCTTAATATCATTATTCTCGTAATCCATTCTCCATTGTCATCATTAATTTTTTGAATATTATTTAAATATCTTTTATTAACTAAAGCATGGAAATATCTAGTATTTTTATCACCATCCATAATATGTTTGTTAGCTTTTGGTAAGCTCTCTTCCATAATTTGAAAATTAACAAGTTTATCTTTCACCTCAATCAAGTCCTTAATCTTAGTAGGACCAAACATAACAGATACTTCAAGATCATAAACCATTTTTTTGATTTCTTTCATATTAGCAAAAAGTTTTTTAAAATAATGCTTGTTCCACCAACCCAATTTTTTGTTTAAGCTTAAACCAAAATCTATTCATCCCCATAATCAAATTGTCAGGATGTAAGGGAGCTTTCCAATTATTAGCCACAATATTAAAGAAATTGATATGACGAATCCACATGTTCTAAAATCTAAAATGAAAGAAATTTTTTAATCTATTAGAGTTATTTTTAGTAGAAACCAAAAAAGGTGCATGATCCGATAAGGTTCTGCTTAAATGATTGACAGAAGTAATAGGCCATTGAGTAATCCATTAGTATTAAAAAGAATATGGTACAACCTTTTCCAGAGTCTAGAGTTTTGCCAAGTAAAATTTGAACTCTTAAAGCCAATATCAATCAAAAGCAATCAAGGATCATATTGGAAAATTCTTCCATGGAATGAATATTAAGAGAAAACCACCTCTTCATTTGAAGAGAATAAAATAGTGTTGAAATCCCCAACAAACCAAGGTTTATGAGAGGTAGCAAAATTCTCAAACTTTCCCAGAAGATTTCTACCAGATCTATTACAAGATGCATAGACAAAAGACAATAGTCACCATAAGATATTTGAGCATTGAGAACTTGTTGAAAATGATCAAGAATAGAAACCTCCACAAAATTATTCCAAAAATACCAAATTTTATTACTAACATTAGAGAAAAATTTATTGAAACCAATCATAAGTAAAGAAATATTATGAATAAGAGGCTCCAAAATAATAAGTAAAGAAATATTATGAATATGAAAAAGGTTTCTAGTATGGTTACAAATAAAGAGGGTATTGATCCCTATAACATTCAAGTAAAAATAAAACATAAGGAAGTAAAAAAAAAGAAAAGGTTAATTAAGAGAGGGAGAGGCTAGTATTTATTGTACCATTTGGGAGGGATGTTTTTATTTTTTTAGCATTATAAGTTTGGGAACCATTTCCTTTTCCCATAGAATCATCATCAAGAAGGATTTAGCAACATTAGCCATAGATTTAGGGGAAGTCTCCTATATTGAAGTGAGTTCTCCTTCTTCCAAGCCATTAGAATTTATTAAAGTTAAATGAGTATCGGGTATAGCAAGCGAGGGAGTCGAAATAGATTTATTAAGAAGGCAAGTGTGAACATCCAACCCTTCTTCTTCAATATTATTAGACAAAACCAAATATGTTTGAGAATTTAAATCATTGAACTAAAGTATAGTTAGGTTTTTCAAACTTGAGAAACCAAATTCATATTATCCATTGAATTCAAATGATGCATAACATTGATATCCTCATTAATATTTTCAATTAAAATTTCATTTTCATCAATAAAAATTGGTAAGGATGTGGGGATCAACTTAGAGAAAAAAGAATCATCATCCAAAAGTTTAGAGAAATTATTATTTTCCACATTAGAAACCTTCAATTGCACAGAAGAAATAAGAGGTAAAACAATCATATTAGGATCATTCAATGAATCCTTTTTTTTCTGAATTAACTTTTTGATATTTATCAGTGGTTGTCCTAAGGTTAGGAGCAATAGTTTCCTTAATAGAAATTTTATTTTCTAGGTGAGGATGCAGAATGAAACATTTAGAATTATTATGCTCATAGACTTTACAATGAGAAGAAAAGAGAGAGAAATTTTGTAAATCAACTTTATGCATATAACCATAATTTTTAGATCCAACCAATTTTCTTTGGGGTGTTTCTTGGTAATGTCCAATTCTACAAGGATTCTAGCCACAGAAGGTCAATATTTTGTAGTCAATGCTTGATCAAATTGCAATAGCCAACCAAATAAAGCACCCACAACAACAAAAATTGATGATTAATGAAATAAATTTGCATATTGGGGAGAGAAATCCAAACTAAAATGATTGGTGATTCTTCTCTAATATCAAATAGTGGAGTCCATTTTAGGAACCTCATTTGGCAATTGAAAAAAAATAAGAACGATGAGCAAAAACACGTGGGTAATCCAAATTGTTTGTTAATTGAATCAAAATGTGGTGGGGATTAATTAAACCAATCGTAAAAGCACCCAAAAGTTTCATACCATGAAAGAAAGAGTGAATGTTTTCTAAATTCATCCTATGAAGAGTAAACTTTCTAACCAAAGTGAATTCTAATGGCTTAGCAAGCTTTTCCACAATCAGATCAAAGCACATAACTGTAAACATGCCTAAAAAAGTCAAAACAAGTTATAGGGACTCACCTGAACAACTATCCTTACTAGTGAGGACATCTTTAAATGATTTTGAAGCAACAGAAGCCAAGGTAGTTGATGCCCTAGTTAGATCCAATGGATCGGTCAATTTCCCCTACAGAATTATCGGGGAGAACACCAAGCCACGGTGTCACTCCATGTAAAACACAAAAGTGGCCAGGAGCCATCGATTCCAGAAGGAATCCTTTGAGAATCATGCAAAACAACCATCAAGCAGTGGCTAGAAAGCCAAAAATGAGTTGAAAAGGGGATATCGAGCATGAGGTTGAGGGGCTCATCTTTGGTAGTTTAGGTTTTTTTTATTTTTTTAGTTTAGTTTATTTTTTTATTTTTTTAGTTTATTTTAGGTTTATTTATTTTAGGTTTAGGGTTTTAGGGTTTTAGGATTTAGGGTTTAGGGTTTATGGTTTTTAGGGTTTAGGGTTTATGGTTTTTAGGGTTTAGGGTTTAGGGTTTAGGTTCTAGGTTTAGGGTTCAAATTTTAGTTTATTAGGGTTTGTTTTGTTTTTTTTAACAGAGAACAAATTCATATTCAACATTTCTTCTTCTCGATTTCATCACTTTTGGAGTGAGTTCTCAACCTCCTCTTCTTAGACCTAGGAACCTTCTATACACTAAGGTTTCTTTAGTTACGAGACATTCCTACATATTAGGTGAACACTTGACCTAAGCGTAGAGACTTTGAAGTGTTAATCATAGGATTAGGCCATGCTTTAGGGACTTACGAAAATCACCTACCCTATAGCCTAAACCCAATCCATGTACACATTCTTAAATTCAATTCAAATCCAAATTTCCAACTCCACCTCAAACTTAATTTCAAATCCAAATCCAAACCTAAACTCAATTTCAGATGATTGAAATCCAAGATCAAATCCAAACTTGAAAACATTCCCTAATCCTTTAATCAACCTTCAAGAACTTAGCCAATTTTCCATCCAATTCAATCCAAACTCAATTGATTTTTTTTATAAATCAATTGTACATTGAGTTATCTTCTCAAATATAAATGAAATATAAATTCAAATAGCCAAAATAAAATCCAAAATAAAATCAAAACCCAATTTAAACCTTTTAAGACATTTCCTTGAACTTGGCCAAAACCCATCTAAATCAAGCCAAACTCATATTTTCTTTTGAAATAATCATTCCTTCAATCATCTATCCAAATATAAAATGAAACCTACAATCATCTAGTCAAACAAAATCAACCCAAGTCAAACCCAACTAGCCCATTTGACTTGAAATATTCAAATGAACCAAAACTCATTTGAATCAAACCAATTACAATTTAATTTATATATCAATATCAAATTCATATATAAATTGAACTAAATCAAACTAAAAGCAAAATCAAGCCAACTAAATCCAATTGGTTCACTTGACCTAAAGTGGCCAATTTGATCTACATGAACCAAATTCCAATTCAATCCAAATCAAAGTGAGTTAATCTAATCTAAACTTTATGCCATGATTATTGATCATCCTTGGATGATCAATTTATATAAATTGGGTCAAACCAAGTGAACCTATCACGTTGACCAAGTCAACCCTTTAGCTTATATGAACCCAAACTAGACAAAGTACAACCTAAGCCAAATCCATTGAAACCAATGATTCAAATCAACACAAAATCAACATTTAAACATGACTTGACCTTCAGTTGAGCCAAACCTAGCCCAAATAGCCCTCTTGACCCAAGTTGACCCTTTATGTCAATTTTGGTCAACTTGGATTTAATTTGGATGTAATTTAGCTTGATCTAATTTGACCATTTATGTCAATTGACCAAAATTAAATCCAAATTAAATCAAACCAAAGCATGGAATGCTTTCCAAATAGTCATATGAACTTGACCTAACCCTTGGTTTGACCCAATTTGACCAATTGGTCAACCTAACCCATTTTGATCTAATTTGACCCAAATGGGTAAAATTGAGCCAAACCTAACCGAATAAACTCCAAACGACATGAAATTTGGTCCAACTCACTTTTGACTCATTTCAAACCAACCTAAAACAAATTCAATGCCAAATGACCACTCTACCCTTGGGCTAGGGGTATCACATAAGATAAAACACCTATGTAAATAGTCATTTCTTTTCTTTGGCCACTTAACACTCATCCGTAGGTCCACTTAGGCTCCAAGAACACTTTCCAACCAAATCCAAGAGGTGGTTGGGTCAGCCATGACTCATGGGGAGGGTAAATCACCTCCCCTTCCCCATTGGAAGACTTGGCATGAAGGACCTCCACTTCTCTTTGCTAGGACACTCACTTGTCCTTCATAGTAGCCACATCCCATGCCTTGGACAACCAAATTAAGCCACCTAAGGAGAATCCCAACCACCTCATGCCAAGGACACCCACTTGGAGCCAATAATCACCATGAATGAGGTCATTTTGGCCATTGCAAGAGACAGAAATAGAGAGGCAAAACTCTACACTCATTTCAGTCTTCTAAAGCTCCCAAACCAACAACCATTCCACTTGGTTTTTGAGCAAAATATATCAAAATCAAGTGGATTTCGACTAGGAAGCCATAACCATTAGTGGATACATTATTTTGAAGTGAAGTAAAAGCCCAAACCCATTCCAAAGCTTCTTCTATCCTCAAGAGCGTGTCAGATCATCATCACCACCAAAAATAATCATCGGTGAGGTAATTTTCAACAACCATAGTTGACCTTTGGTTCTTTTATTTGTGATGATTTTTGCTCAGTTTTAGAAATTTTCTTTACCAAGGGTTAATTAATGCTTAAATTGGTTGTCTTGACATGATTTGATTATCCTTAGGAATTAATTTAATTGATTGAAACCACATGTTTATGATTATTACTTCCTTTCTAATCATGTTAAATGTTGTATGTCATTTAAAATCATACATTCATCTTTTCAAAATTAGTTAAATCAAATGGTTTTCTTTATCAAGCTTGCATGTGTTGATTTATTTTAAAATATGTATGGCTATTATCACTATTAAATCCAAATGTATTTTTCAAAGCTTAGAAATGAATGGTTACATATGCTATGAATGCTAGTTATAAATACATAGGAGATGTATGTGATTATAGCTTAAATGTACAAAGTTAAGCTCCTTTCCTTTTATTCATTTTTTGATTTATATAAGTGAGAATGTTAATGGGTATATAGTCTGTGCATCCCGGGAATACGAAGCTTTAGTTAGTCCCAAGGAAGTCATTTGATTACCTCACTTCCCTGGTTTATCAACGGTATATACTCCATTTACTTTCATTCTTCTGTATTTTAATTCTAGAATTTGGATGAGGCTTTAATTCATATACATAAATGCTTTAATCAAATTAAATATCATTTTTTGCATGATTTTCGTTCTCCAAATTATGAATACATCTGCATCTATCTAAGAAAAGCGGTATATAGTCTGGAAATCCTAGGAATAAATCTAGCCCCAATAGGTCATTTGACTACCTCACTTCCATTTAACAAAGGCACATACTTGCTTATGTCTTTTATTCATACATCTGTGTATTTAATTAGATATTGGTAATCCTTCCATTTTTAATAAAAATACATGCATTTGTAATTGTTCTAGTGATTGAATTAATTTATTATGTGATTTGGAGATCTCTTTCTTATGTTCATGCATGCAAATTTACATATGGTTTGAATGTAAATGTATAAATTGACACAGGGTGAGGCTTTATCTAGCTCCAAGGAGATCATTTGATTACCTCACTTTTCTAGTTAACGATGACATGTACATGTTTAATTTCATCCCTATGTATTTTTTGTATAGAAATTTAGATAGAGCCTTAAATTAATATGATAAAATAGTTCAAGAGGGAAATATGAAGCTTCAAATGTACATACTCACATCCATCATTCAAGTGTGCTAAAACATATTATATGTGTAGGTATACTTAAGACTTAATCATATGCATGCTACATGTGATTGAAATGAATGATTTAGCATGTGTCATGTGATTGTATTTTGATTAGATTAATCTTGAGAAGCCTTTCACATTGAATAGAATTATTTAAAGAGAACCTAAACTTACTACTAATCTAAAATGTATAATAAGCTATTCACTGAAGAGAACTAAATAAAATTTACATGCTTTAGAAAGTGGTTTAAGGTATGTATGAAAGAGGGTAACCTCTTTTCTTCTCTTTACAACACTTAGTTGCTAGGTGTAGGTCATATGAAACAAAAGAAACCATAAATTAAAATTGCAAATCAATTAAAGCACTTGAAGTGAAACCACCTTTTAAGTTGAATCTTTCTACACTTAGAAAATCTTAACTCTAAAACTAGTTAGGACATACCACACATTAGATTAAGGCACCACTTATTTTAGGATGGTGCATGGTGTGATGTATGTTTTATTTTGTGATGTATTATTTTAGACTAGATGTTAGGGTACATGTTTTCTAGACTGGATGGTAGGTCATGATTAGCCTAATCATATTTTCTATAAGGGATTATGTTTAAGGGGCTGCTTAAAAATAAATATCAATGCTCTTTTTATAGGTTGCTTATTCCTCTAAGCATTATCCAAGTTAAGACAGGTGGGCTTTGTTACCCATGTGCAGGGTGCTAAGTCCAAATTATAAATATAATTGCTTGGGTTGATGTGTGTTTAGCTAAAACCTATCTCGTAGGTGTAGTTAGATTTACTTTTCTCATTTTTAATGTAATTTTAAATTAAGAATTAGGATTAGTGCTATGAGAGTATAAGGATGGGCACTATCTAGAAGGCTTTGTCCTAGGAGGCCATGTGATGCCTTGAAGTGGAGCAAACCAAATCAAAGGAGGAAGATACATGAAGACTTGAAGACCCCCCATATCATTTATCATTTGTAAATTGCAAATTATTCTTTTATGTATCACATTTTATAAGTAGAGGTTAGCTACCCATTTTTCTTTTCATGTTGTCCACCCTACACTAGCTGTTACTCTTTTACTTTAGCTATAAAATGGTTTGATGTTGTGTTTAAAGTACACAATTTGGATGGCTTTTCTTAGTTTCCTTATATGTTTGATGTTTGAATGTCTCTAGAATGTGATTAGAAGAAAATAAATTAACCTTTCTACCCCAACTCATAACTAAAGTTTTAAGCAATTCATAACCTCACAGAAAGCCTAGGACATAAATCAAGATAATTAAAAGATTTAGCAACCCCTTAACTAAATGTTGAATGGACAATAACATGCACATCATATTATTTCACTCTTGAAAAAAGTTGATTTCCATCCTTGCACGATAGTGGAATTCTTGACTTGTGAGGGCATCCCTTGTGTTGGAAAACACCTCTTTCTTACTGATTTAGGCAACAACCTTATTTCATCATGCATGTAGGCATCAAAAACCAAAATCCTATGTCAAAATGAAGTGTCAAAATAAATAAAATTTGAAAATATTTTGCACTAGACTAAATCATATGCTCATACCACTCATGCTCTAGTCTCTTAGGGTGTGGGTTTCAGAAATTTAGTTTCTTTCTAATTAAATAATAGCCTAACTAATCTTACAAATCATATGACTAGACTTCATGGATTTAAAGCACAAGTGGTGTTAGCTGCCTACCACTCCAGACGGTTGTAAGTTCAGCAGTCGAGCAATTTATCCTCTCTTATGGAATTAAACCATATGTTCATTTTCGCTTAGATTTAGGCCATGCTTTGGCTTATGCTAAAGCTTCATAGATTTAAGATTAGAGGTGGTTGTTTCTTTTGACCTACAAGTATAAATCCTCACCTCTTAGGCATCTCCATAATCTTATGTTGTTGGATTACAAGTCCTAGCTTTCTAATGAAATGTCAACTTTAACACTATTGATCTTCTCTTTCATTTCAAAATAATAAAGAGGATAGGTTCAAATGCTCACTAGGTTTCTTAGTATAAAGAACATTCCCTACTCATTTTCTTTGGCTTCGATAATAAGTCTTCTCCTTGGGTTTTCCCACTTGATTTTCCAATACAACTAATCCTTTGATAGTGAAATCATTAAAGACTTTAATTGATACTTTAATGAGTATTCATAAGGGATTCACATCCCTTAGGATGTAATTAACAATGGAGTCTAGCCTCCATAGGAACTTAACAACTTAATATAAACCCACTTTACTTTTCCATGTAAAGTAGGAAAGATCTTTGGTACATTCGAAGACCCATCATGCCTTTGGAGTCCTTATTAGGTGATTATGTCCATTATAAGCTGATGATTTCTATCTTTTGATATACTATATCTTTGCTTAATGTCATACCCAATCATTTCAATAAGTACCCCCTAAGATCTGCGTGGTGTCCTACATCTAAAAAAAAATATCATAGATTTTTCTAGAGACTCCACTGGGGAGGGTTCCTCTCTCCATCTCTAGTAGCAATTATTGTCTCCAAACATCTATAGTGGACTTGTATTTTATATGATTCCAATACTATCTTTCTTTTCAGTAGCACTTAGCAAATTTCATCTTTATGTTGAGCTAGCTAACATCCTTTAGCTTTTAAGATCTCACTCCATGTAGGTCTTAAAACCCCAATTGTCCCCAATAGAAAATAAATTTTAATTAACTAAAGGACATGACAAATTTAGAACCTCTTTACCATTCTCTTGGTGAGGCAAGGTTCATTTCATACTTAAGAAAATAAACTCTTTACAAAAAAAATATAATTTTAAATAGCACTCCTCAAATCAAAATTCACATGATAAAATATTTTCACAAAACATTTTGCAAACTAATCTCAGCTAACAATCTTCATGATTATTATATGTAGGATTTTTTTATATAAAATAAAATAATAATAATATCCAAAATCATCCTTTTCAAAAAGCACAAGTGAACTTCCTTATTCAATTTATTAAATGAGGATTTCACTTTCAAAAAAATTAAAATCAATAATCATATTTTCTAAAAGCACAAATGAATACTTTCATTTAATACACTCAAATTTATTGAATGAAGGTTTTCATTTTCAATCAAAATTAGTACTCACATTTTTCCAAAAGTTCAAATGAACAATTTCATTCAATACTCAAAAGTTTATTGAATGAAAGTTTTCATTTTCAATAAAAAAATCAAAAGTTAAAATTTCCAAAAGCACAAATGAACACTTTCATTCAATATGCTCAAATTTATTAAATGAAGATTTTCATTTTTAATTAAAATCAACAATCACATTTTCAAAAAGCACAAATGAACACTTTCATTCAATATACTCAAATTTATTGAATGAAGGTATTCATTTTCAATCAAAATCAACAATCACATATTCCAAAAGCACAAATGAACACTTCCATTCAATATGCTCAAATTTTTTGAATGAAAGTTTTCTTTTTCAATCAAAATCAACAATCATATTTCTAAAAGCACAAATGAACACTTTTATTCAATATACTAAAATTTATTGAATGAAGGTTTTCATTTTCAATCAAAATCAATAATCACATTTTTTCCAAAAGCACAAATAAGCAATTTCATTCAATATACTCAAGTTTATTGAATGAAGGTTTTCATTTTCAATCAAATTCAATAATCATATCTTCCAAAAGCACAAATGAACAATTTCATTTAATATACTCATGTTTATTGAATGAAAGTTTTCATTTTTCTATCAAAGATCAAAAGTAAAATTTTCCAAAAGCATAAATGAACACTTTCATTCAATATACTCAAATTTATTGTATGAATGATTTCATTTTCAATCAAAATCAACAATCATTTTTGTTAAAAGCACAAATGAACAATATACTCAAGTTTATTTTATGAAAGTCTCCATTTTTCAATCAAAAATCAATAGTCACATTTTCCAAAAACATAAATGAACACTTTCATTCAATATACTCAAATTTATTGAATGAAGGTTTTCATTTTTAATCAAAATCAACAATCATATTTTCTAAGAACACAAATGAACACTTTCATTCAATATACTCAAGATTATTGAATGAAAGTTTCATTTTTTAATCAAAAATCGAAAGTCAAATTTTGCAAGAGCACAAATGAACACTTTCATCCAAGATACTCAAATTTATTGAATGAAGGCTTTTATTTTCAATCAAAATCAACAATCACATTTTTCCAAAAGCACAAATGAACACTTCCATTCAATATGCTCAAATTTATTGAATGAAAGTTTTCATTTTCAATCAAAATCAACAATCATAATTTCCAAAAATAAATGAATCTCCATTCAATATAATCAATTTTGAAGATTTCATTTCAAAATAAGAAACAACAATCATCTTTTTCAAAATAAAATCAACAAACACCTTTTCAAAAAATAAAAAATAACAATCATCTTTCCAAAATTAAAACAACAATTAGATTCTTCATTTAGCATACCCAAATTTGCTAAGTGAAGATCCTCTTTCCAAAATAAAATCAATAAACATATTTTCAAAACATAAAACAACATTTGGATCTTTCATTTAGCATACCCAAATTTGCTATGGAAATCCTCCTTTTCAAAATGAAACAACATTTGGATCTTTCATTTAGCATATCCAAATTTGCTAAGTGAAAATCCTCTTTTCAAAATCAAAAAACATTTGGATTCCCTTAGCATACCTAAGTTTTCTATGGATCCTCTTTTCAAACAAAAAATCAATATAATGAAACACACTTGAATTTCTTTAGCATACCTAAATTTGCTAAGGATCCCCTTTTCAAAAATCAACAAAAAGTCAAAATAAACCACATTTGAATTTCCTTAGCATACCTAAATTTTCTAAGGATCCTCTTTTCAAGATAATCAAAATGAAACACATTTGGATTTCCTTAGCATACCTAAACTTGCTTCCTCTTTTCAACAAAATAAAAACACACTTGGATCTCCTATTTAGCACTAAATCTCTTTCAATAAAATAATAAAAAAAATTAATACATTGGATCCTTTATTTGCATACCTAAATTTGCTAAGTAAAGATCTTCTTTTCAAAACAACAAAACATTTGGATTCTTCATTTAGCATGCCCAAATTTGCTAACTGAGTAAATTTCAAAATCACAAATCAATTGACCCTTTATTTTAACATACTTAAATTTTTTAAATGAAGGGTCCTCAAAACAAAAAAATCAAATTCAAATCTGAAATAATGGAAGCATCAATCCCATCAAAATATTTGAACACATTTTTTTGACATACACCAAATTTGTTTGAAAGTGGTTCTGAACTCAAAACTGTTTAAACCCCATTCAACATACCCAAATTTGGTGAATGAGGGTTCTAAACTTAAATCAAATTTGAGGTCTCTCCTCCAAAAATTCAAGATCTCTCCAATATTTGGAGCCCCATTTAGCATACCTAAATTTGTTAAGTGAGGGTTCTAACCCAACAATCAAATCAACTTAATAATTTAAAGTAACAATGTTTGAGCAAAGGCATATGTGGTTCCTTTTTCAATAATGCAAAGATTCCAGCCCTCATGACCATTAGTGGAGGTGGCGGGAAGCCACTTTCCCGCTTGACTTATAGTCGATTTTGAGTTTCCCTCATCAAAGGAGAAAGACCATAAAAGTTCCTTCAAGAATAGGATTCATAAGGATTTGGTATATCTTATCCATTCCAGATAAGTATGACTCAAATAACGAATCTAATTCCCAAAATAAGATAACTCTCAAAATTATAATCAAAATAATGATGGTGAACCATAAAATAGTGGTACGATGGACTTGATGTCTTCAAGGATTCCAACTCATGTAGAGACACTTCTAAACTTTTAGGTGTCACTATCAACAAAGAGTTAGAATCAACAAATCTAATAGAAGAAACTTTGAGCACTATAAAAGAGTAGGTAGACATCAATTCTACCTCTCTTTCAGAAGATATCATAGCAGCCAATTATTGCAGCGGCAAGGTCTTACCACTTTGATCAACACCATAGGAAGAAGCAAACTACTCATTGGAAATAATTAAATTCTAAATCCTTCTTAAAATACACCTTATAATCTGAAATAAGAACATCAAACTATTCTGAAGGTTTACCTTAAGATCTCAAGCTATTTTGGAAGGTTGCACACTAATTTAAAGAATGAGTGCATCTTCACCTTTTCTAAGGAGAAAGAGAAGTGTTCGGTTAGAGCTTAACCTGATTCTTCTTTGCTCAGTTAGTGGAAACCTCCTCAAGTCATACCCAACATAGAACATCCTAGGGAAAAGAAAGCAAGAAGTCTCCTCTAAAGAACATAATACAAACCAAGACTCAAAAGAGAAAGAAAAAAATAAAAAAAAATAAAAAAAAAGGAAAAGAGAAAAGAAAAATGAAATGAAAAGATAAAGGAAAGAAGAAAAAGAGAGAAGGTAGAGCACCAATAATGTACAATGATTTGGAATCCAAAAGATGAATCATGTGTATGAGGTGTAAATAAAAAGAATATACAAAATAAGTTTTGAGTTTACTTTTGACAAGTCTTTGAAGGGGATAGTAATAAAATAAAAAGATCTAAAAGGATGATTCATGTATGATATGACTAGAAACTCAGTAGGTATGTGAGCATGTTGACTCTGATTCTACTATCTCATTATATATTATAGGATTAGAAGTTAAGGGTTGCTCCTAACCTCTAATAAAAAAAAGACATATATGTATTATGAGATATCAAATTTCCACTTCATATCTCTTTCTTCAAATTCAAAAGAAGATTCAGTAGTTATAGAAAAACCTTCAAATGGAGCAATATGATCATCTTTTGCCTAATCTACCTACTTTGCTTAAAGAATTTTTGAAGACTCTCAAGTAGGGGATGCACTCCCCAAAGTTGAGAAGAAAATTAAATCTTTAATTAATGATCTTAAGAGATTAACCTCAGAACATAAAGGTAGTCCACCCACCCTCCTAACATCAATATATAATAAATCAGAAAGAAAATACCAATGACTTGGTTAGGTTGCTTTTGTAGTTTAAGGATTGGTTTACCTAAGATCATAATGAAGTGCCCAATACATCCATAAAGGTAACAAGTCTACAAACTCAATTAAACCTATTGCCCTTCCTACTTTTCAAACTTCTGAGGTGAACACCTGCATCAAGAAGAAGATCAAAGTTTGAAGTCAACCTTACTAAAGAAGAAAGATACTATCATTCCCAGTCAAATATGATGGATATTCAGATTCACACATGCACCGATTCAAAAAATTTCATTTAGGCGTCCACAGTGCCTACTTCAAATTTGACAGCGAATATAATCTCTTTGCACGCAGCCTCCTCATTCAAGGATAGTTCAAATGATGCCATAGGATGAGAAGTCATTTGCACTTATCATTTCCATTTGAGTTTACCACTATAAGGTCTTGCCTTTCTCTAATCACCGGAAAAGGAAGACCATCTTCATGATTCAGTAGTTGTCTTCAATTGGTTTATTACCACTGGTCAGTTGAATCCTTAAGAACATACAACCAGAATGACATTGAGGGAGTCTCTAAGGGTTGTAGTAAAACATCATGGGATAACAATGATGGATCCAAAAGACATTAAAGTGGCATCAAAGATGCGGCCTTAAAGGTTCAGTCCAAGAGAAGAAAGACTTTAATCAAATTGAATTTAGATGGTTTAAACTCTTCCAGAGCTAGTCTATCTCAAAACTCTCCAAATCAAGATTATACTTTCAATCATTGTAAAGCCTACTTTGGTACTTCAAAGGATGGAAAGTAGTTTCAACCACTATGGTAGGAGGGACACCTTAGGGGGTAGCAAAACCTTGAATGATTCAAGCTCATAACAAGTTGGTCCATCCTAGGTCTTTTCAAGTAGGAGAACATGTATTAGTCCTAAGAGACCAATTGTTGCTCCAAAGATGGGAGGCAAGTTTGAACCCACTTGGGAAGGCCCCCATGTCATAGAGAAGGCCTACCAAGGAGGATCTTATCAGCTTATTGATTGTAAAAGGGAACACTTGATGCATCCAATTAATGGGCTCTATTTGAAGAAATATTACCAAAAAGAATCATATTTGAAAATAATTCTATCAATCAACAAAAATTTTATTCCATTTTATCAAAATCTTCTCTTCATTTAGAGTGTTATCTACTTATCTTATGAATCTACCATGACATGTTTAGGTTAGGTGTAAGAGAACCTAAGAGGCATCCTATCCTTCTTCACAACATGAACACTTTCCTAAGCACTACTAGATCCTATTTCGATCAACACAACTAAGTTAGGTGTGAGAGAACCCAAGCAACATCCTTTTCTTAGCGAGGAATCTTGGCTGCCATTCATGGCACCACTTCATCAAATTCCTGAAGCTTCTTTAGGGTAAGTGTGAGATAACCCAAGCAATGTCCTATCCCCTTATGGTCACTTGTTTGGAAGATGAGAGTCCTCATACTTCCTTCCTAACTTGATCATTGCAAATAAATGAGCCCTTTGTTATCATGGTAGACTTCACTGCCCAGCCAGTAAGCTACCTCATGTTGATTTTGTTTAAGAAGATGTGAGTCTGCAAGCTTTCTTCCTGAACTAATCATCATGATCTAACTAGGTCGAGTATATTTGAGATTTAGGATAAGTCTCCCAAAGGCTCCTTTCTTCTTGACTACATATGAGTTGATATAAGTCCTCCAGTGGCATTCTCTCAATAGTCTCCTAAGGTCAGATAGCACCTGTCAATCCAAAGATAGACTATCCCAACAATCAATTCTATTATAGGAGGATGTGAGTCCCTGAGCTTTCTTCCTAGGATAATTGTTATAAACCAAAGGGCACCTTAGGTTGGTTGATGTTCATTATACTGACGGTGACTCACCTGGTGGATACACCACTCTTGACAGATGTGATTCCCCGTGCTTTCTCCTTGAGTTGGCCACTGAATACCTATTTGATATATGTTTAGCCAGGTCATCTTCTTCAAGGTTTTGGATTAAGCCCTTAGCCCCCTCTATGGGCATTCTATTTGGATCACATCCTTTACGATTTAGACACTACCGTCACTCTTAGATTGGAAAATCCCCTTTCCTAGTAGCCACCCAAATGATTGGAGAATTTGTTCTGGATGCGATTCTCCCTTGGTTGGTTTGAGATAGGTCTAGGTGATATAAGCTCCTTCTCAATTTGATCCCTCGTAAACTAATAGGGTCCATGATAAAAAAATAAACAAATAAAACAAAATTAATTCGCTTGTGGATTAAGAATTCAAGCCCCCAAAGGGCCCCTTTTCCCAAGCAGGCATCCAATCTTTAGGACAGTGTCAACAAAACTTCCTATAGGAATTGCCTGACTACCTGACTTGAGATAAATACCTGGGCCGGTACTCACTCTATAGTCACCTTTAAGTTAGGTTCAAGTTATTTTACCACAAGCAGATTACCCCAACAGTCATTCTACTTTGGAAGATGTAAGACTATGACGCATTCTTTCTAGCATGACTATCCCAAACTGACGGGCAGCCTTAGGTCGAGTTTGATTTGTTGCCCAAGATCACCCTAATGTTCTTTTATATTGGAAGATGTGAGTTTCTGAGCTTTCTTCCCTTGAATTGATCATTGCAAATTGAAAGGTGCTCCTTTGGTCAGATAGCTCTCCCATCAATCAGAAAGCTACTCCTTTTAATTCAATAAATCTGAGATAGGTCTAGGCTAATATAAGCTCCTTCTTATTGTGATCCATTCCAAACTAATGGAATCCATTAAAGTAAACAAATCTAAAAATGAAATTAATCTTGACTATCCTTGAGCTGATTTAAGTCCCCCAAATGCATTCACTCAATAGTTAGCCCTAGGTTGGGTTCAATTTTTTGCCTTGCTAATAGATCACCCCGGCAACTGGTCCCTATTTTGGAAGATGTAAGTCTACTATATTTTCTTCCTAGTATAACTGCTACATACTGAAAGGCATCCCTTTGGTTGGCTAGTCCTACTATGTGTTTAGTAGACTACCATTTTGGATTGTTAAATTTGAGTTAGATCTAGGCCTCTCCACTCCAATCAAAAAATAGGGCCCATCTCAAAATCTAAAATTAAAAATCTAAAACAAATTCAACCCTAATCACTTAGTAGAGTGAAACAAACAAAACAAAAATAATTAATCAATCCAAATCCAATCTTTTATTTCTCCTCAGTAAGATGCAAATCTTTTGAGTTCCCTAGCGGATCCAAAATTCTAATCCCTCAGTGGATTTCACAACTTTTCCTCCCTTGTTGGAGACATGAACTTGCCTCCCTAGTGGAAAGTTCACTTTTTTATCCCTAGTGGAGTCAAAACAAACACAATTAAATAAACAATAAATTGAAAAAAATTCAACGCTCTTCTCTAGTGGAACTTAACAAATCAAATCAAAATTTTCCTTAGCGAGACCCAAATCAAATCAAAGCTCTCATCCCCTTATGGATGACTTGAACCTGCTTCCCTAGTGGAAGGTTCACATACTCTATCTCTGGTGGATTCCTCCTACCCTCTCTTATGTCCTTGACATAAGTAGAGCCACATTGCACTAAGCTCTCAATCCCTTCTACACCTGGGTTAGTAGAGTGTCTGTGTTCTTATGATCATTCAATGTTGTTGATCATTTTTGGTCAACACCATGTGGTGTTCCTTGGTCACACCACACCTAATGAGCCATGTGTTGACCTCATTTTTTGGGATGAGCTCTCAACCCCTCCATCTTAGACATAGGACTCCTCTTAGACATTAGAGATCTTTAGTCTTAAGACATCTATTAGGTGAACACTTAACCTAACCTAGTGACTTAGAAGAGTTAGCTATAAGAATAGGTCATGCCTTATGGGTGTTAGGCAAATTTGCATACCCTATAGCTTGAGCCAAATCCTCACTTCCTTCCTTCAAGTCAAATTCAAATCAACTCCAAATCAAACCTTGAATCAATTTCAATGGATTTTCTCAAATCATGAATCAATTCTAAATAATCAAAACCCATGATTGAAACTCTAGTTTAACTTCCAAAAATCTTTCTTAAGCCCTTTAATTCTATCTTATGGACTTAGCTCAAATCAAATCCAAATCAATTCAAATTAAAGAAATTTTCTCATAACCCATTTATATTCTCATTTATATTCACAAATATAAATGAAATATAAATTCAAATATCAAAACCAAATTCAAAACTCAAACTCAAATTCAACCCAAATTCTAAGCCTTTCAAGTCAAAATCTTGAACTTAGCCAAATCAATTTCAAATCAAGCCAAACCCTTTTTCTTCATGATTCAATCAATCCTACAATCATGAATCCAAATATAAATACAAACTTCAATCATCAATCCATTAATCAATTCAAAAATCAAATCCAAATTCAATCAAAAATCCAACCTAAGCCTTCAAGTCAAAATCTTGAACTTAGCCAAATCAAACTCAAATCAAGCCAAACCCTTAATTTTTTTCATGATTCAATCAATCCTTCAATCATGAATCCAAATATAAATATAAACTTCAATCCTAAAAAACTAAATTATAAAAAATTAAAGTCAAACTCATGTTCACCTTTTGACTTGAAATTATCAAATGAATCAAAACCCATTTGACCTCAAATCTCTTGCAAATGGATTTATATTTCAATCATAAATCTATATGTGAGTTCAATCAAACTTGAATCAAGCCTTGATCAAAGCAAAACAAATGGGTCACTTGACCCAAAGTGGCCAATTTTACATAAATCAAAATCCAATTCAACTCAAATCAAAGTGAATTAATCCAATCCAAACTTCATGTCATATTTGTTGATCATCATAGGTTAATCATTGTCATGAATTGGGTCAAGCTAAGTTAACCTAGCTCATTGACCAAGTCTATCCCTTACCCCTATGAAGCCAAACTAGCCAAATTATAACCTAAACCAAATTGATTGGAACCAATGGCTGTTCACTCTAATTGATTATTGAAATTGACCAAAGCCTTAATTAAATCCAATTTGACCAATTGGCCAACTAAAAACCTAGCCCAATTGACCATGAACCCAACTTGACCTAAAAGGTCAAATCAAGCAAAATCAAATATAAACCAAATTGATTGAAACAAAGATACCAATCCATTTCAAAAGATCAACCAAACTATGATTCAAGCCAATTTGGTGGGTCAAAATGGTCAACTTAGCAGACCTAAAGGATCAAATTGCCAAAATCCAAATTAAATCCAAATTAAACCAAATTAATTGAAACCAATTGAACCAATATACTCCAAATAGTCATTTGAATTTGACCCAATTTGACCAATTGGTCAACCTAACCCATTTTGAACTGAATCAACCCAAATTAAACCAAATGAGCTTCAAATGACATGAAATTTGGTCCAACATACTTTGACCCATTTGAAATCTGCTCAAATTAAATTCGATGTCAAATGACCACTTTGCCTTTAGGTCAAGGGTATTCCATGAGAAAAGACACTTTCCCAAGTGGTCATTTCTCTTCCTTAACCACTTGGCCCTCATCCATTGGTCCACATAGGCACCGGAGACATTGATTTTCTGACTCAAGGAGTGATTGGGGTAGCCATGACTCATGGGGAGGTAAAATCACCTCACCTCTTCCATTGGAACACTTGGCATGAAGGACACTCACCTCCCCTTAGCTAGGACACCCACTTTTCCTTGATGGCAGCCACTTTTCATGCCTTAGCCAACCCTAGGGAGAGCCACCTAGGATGATTCTCTTCCACTTCAAACCACCCCATGCCAAATGACATGAGTTTGGAGCCAAAATAAAAGTGGATTTTAGTTCATTTTCATTCACTTTTCATTCTAAGACTTTAGAGGCTGAAGTAAACCTCTATTTCTCTCATTCTCCTTCTCCTAGAGCTCCAAAAGCCATTGGAAATCACCCCCATTTCATTTTGGAAAGAAATACTTCAAAACTAAGTGGATTTCGGTGAGAAAATGATAATCACTAGAAAACTTTTGTTTCAACATGAAGGAGGATCTAAGCCCTAAGGCTTCTTCCCTCACTCAATATTGAGTCACACATCACCACCATAAAATCATCCCGGTGAGGTAACCTTCAAAACCATAATTGACCTTGTAATTCCTCATTTTGTGATGGATTTTTGTGATTTTAGAATCTACCCTTGATAATCTAACATTTTACTTTAAATCATTCCAATTAAAAATAATTTTTTTGATGCGAATTGATGTAAAATGAGTCCATTTGGACAAGTTTTCACTTAGAAATCTTATTTTCTTCTTAAAAAAATCTTATTTTTACTCATCATGGTACTATAGCCATCCAATCCGTTGGATCGGATGGTTTAGATCTCATCTGGGCCTTTGGATCGCGATCTAGATCATCGATCGCGATTCGCGGAGATGTCTTGGATATGCCCGCCATGATCGGCCTTTGGTCATGATCTGATCGGATCGATCTATGATCAAATGGTCCAGAGCAAACTACAAGTCACTCTCCAGACCGTTGATCAATCTTCCTCAAGGGCAAGCGGCACATCTGAATCGGTATGCCTCGCGCACGCATCATGTGACCGATCATCATGTGGTTCCACATCACGTCACACAAATTTTCTAATTTAAATCACCTGAAACTTCAAAAATCTATAGAAAATAAAATACTAAATCAAAAATTACAAATAAAGGCTTGTTGGATTCGTCTTTCTAAGAGAAATCCAACAAACCCAAAATCCCCAAAATTTACAAAATATTTTGAGCTTAAATTTAGTTTTAGTAAAAATAAAATTTCATTAATTAAACCAAAATTACATGTCAGTTTAAGTTTAAAATTTTTTGAGATTAAAACTGATGTTAAAATACAGCTACCATAAAAATTTCAAAAAAAACCTCTAGATTAAAACATATTGAATTTTGAGTGTCAAAGGATTTATTTTAATAAAATAAATTAGAAAAATTCATAAAAATCACTTAAATTAATTCAAACTTTCTAAATTCATAACAAATTATAGAAAAATCAAAAAATAAAAAATAAAATTCAGGTTCATTTTAAAGATAATTCAAAAGAGAAACCAATAAAATTGTTTGAAATTAAATTTGAATATTAGATTTTCTTTAATTAGGGTTTATTTGAAAATTTAATAATCATAATTACTCCCTAATGACTTTATAAATTAATTCCAAATTTCTGGGCATGTTTAGTGGGATGACTTACCTCCCCTATTTTTCTTGGAATTTATTAATGAGTTAATCAAGAGAATTAATTAATGAACCCTAATCACTCTCTTAATGTAATTAAGCTTAATTAAGTATATGGTGGTTTAATTCCTTGATTGTTAATTAAACTTTGTTTAAGTGATAAGGAGGTTTATGGAATGATTTTGGGATATCTTCCTTAAGCTATTCCCTAAACCACTTTCTTCCTTAATCCAAATCTAATAAGGTTAATCACTAATGATCTACTTAATTAATCAAATCAAATTCTCAAAACCAAAATTAATTTAGAAACTTAATCAATCCTTTTGGGTAGATGCTTAGGTGTTCAATAACTAAGTAAACTTAAGGAAATCATACCAACCCATATGTGTGGGAAAGGTTATGAAAGTACTTAAATTAAATCCTTTAGCTTAATTAATCATTAAGTGTGAGCCAATTATATTAGATACCTTTCTTTCCTAGGATGCATTCGATTTAAATTCCTTATGATTTTATGTCATACATTGGCTCATAATTATTTGATTAAATATGTTAAAGTGGTATAGGAAAGGGGTAATTAATGAACTTAATCTACACCTTAACCTAACCAAAATATAAAATTAATCTAATCACCTAAAAATTAAACTAAAATAATACACACATTTGGGAATGTGTAAGGACCAAAAAACCTTCTCACTTTCCTAATTCAAATCAAGCTCAAAATAAAATGAAAGTCTCTTTAAACAACTTTTGATTCTCTTTAAATGATCTTACTTCATAAGATTGTCTTTAAGAATTAATTAGAGTGAATGAAATTACATGCTTACATCTTTATTTCTTTCTAGCATGCTAAATGTGTATGTCATATGAAAATCATACATTCATGCTTTTCAAAATCAAATTCAAAATGAAATGTTTTCTTTATGTCAAATTGCATGTTTTGCTAAAGTAAAAAAATGAGTGGCTATTATCACTATTAAATTCAAAACTATTTTCAAAATCTATAAATCAAATACCTAAAACTGAAAGTGTGCTACTTATAATTATTTATAAGCTTGCATGTGGACATAATATGAAGATGTGCATAGTGTGCTTTTCCTTCTCTTTCTTTTAGCATAGTTTTGAGTAGGATTTTATATAGTTCATTTGAAAAGGACATAACACTTGCCTAATTGCATTCTTATTCATTCTTATGCTATTACTTAAAGAAGGACATCCACACCTACACATATAAATTGCATAAAAAAAATCAAACAAACATAAACTTTTTTGCATGATTCTCTTTCCATGCATTTCTTTTTGTACATGCACATGTATTTAAGAAAAGTGGTATATTAGTCTGACAACGGGTTGCGAGGCTTTAAGTAGCCCTAGTAGGTCTTGTACCTTACATCCCTAGTTAACAATGTCATACTCACTTGTGACTTTATACTTATAAATGTGCATATGAAATATGGATAAAAGAGTCACCCTCTTCTACTTAACAAACAAACATAAACTTTTTTGCATGATTCTCTTTCCATGCATTTCTTTTACATGCACATGTATTTAAGAAATGGGTATATTCCGCCAATTCCACTTGGCAATCTTAATGTCTCCTTTTCTAAGACTCAAGGAGGTAGGAAGTGTCCGCAAGCTAGTCTTTTGGCTCGACTCCATCAAGCATGAAAGGTAGGGCTAGTCTAGGTATGAATCCTTTCATAGAGTGAGCCCTTTTGTAAGTATAAGGTAGCCATCTAAGGGATGCAATGAGTTTATATGCAAAGCATCCTCCTCTTCTATAATAGGAACTCCAGCTCCTATCCTATGGCGAAGAAAATGAAGATCCAAAGTGAGTATTCCTCTTTATTATCCCCCATAACATATTCAATTGCAATAGTTATTCTAACGGTGAAAGGCTTTAGAAGTTAAAGCCTGCTATAGAGCATTCAAAGGCGATGAATAAATCATTCAAGTGAGTGGATTAAGGTGTGTAGCAAGATAGTGAATGAAGTAAATGGAAGAGAATCATCCAAAGAAGATGAGTGCTTAGCTTTAGCTATGATACTGATGGTAGCATAGCGTATTCATGTAGAAGACACCGAGGTTAGGAAGGGAGGTCGAGTAGCATGGGGAAGAGATAGAGTGGCAGAGTTTTCATCTACCATTGCTTTCTTCCTTCTAGTCAACTTTGGATAGTCTAAGTGGAAAAGGGCAATCGTTATGCTAATGAAAGCTAGAACCTAAATCCAAAGCATGTTGCACTAGGGCAAAAGGGATCTACAATAAGCGGAAAATGCTAATTGTTCTCAATTTCTATGTACTGTTTAGGTATGCGACCAAACCCATAAGGCGGCACGAATCTTTCTTTCTTGAGAACCATTGCCCAAAGTAGAATCTGAACAAGGAATCTTTTTTTATATCATGCTAAGCTAACTAGAAGACATAGTAGCGATGAATTTATTGATCCCAAAGCAAGAACCACGGAATGAGGAAGATTCCTCTTTTTTTAACCTAGTAAGAAATGACTTGCTCTTAGCTGTAGCCCCATCATCTATCTAATTTTCTATCTTCTTTCTAATCTCTTACTTTGTCCTTACAGTGGAGAAGACTTTCATACTGAAATTGATTCATGGAGCTTTTTGAAACAGTAAAGTAGAAGAGGTGAGACTATGAAGGAGCAAAGAGATCCCTCAAGGATCTATATATAAAGTAGCCTAAACGACCATACCATATGTTATTGACACCTATGAGCTTATTTTATAATTATTTATGAAAGCTATTCACTCGCATACCCAACTAAGGGTTGCTAATTCTTTTATCTTGATTTTTATCCTAAACTTTAGGTGAGGTTATGAGTCTTTATTTTTATTTTTGAATTATTAAATTTGGTAAAAGATTTATCTTTCCCTAAGAGCCTAATCCACATCCAGATACATACATAGCAGAAAAAACTAGGAAAAGGATGCCACTTAATGCACAAGCTTAAACAAATCATCAATCAATTTATAAAGCTAATCACAAAAGAATAAGAGGCCATTATGGTCAAGTATCACCACACAAATCTGAAAATAAGTTGAGTAGTAGCTCTACCCTTATACAACTGGATTACAAATGAATTACATATAATTAAGCAAGGAACTCATTGTTATGGGGTCTTCAAGCTTCATTTCTTCATTCTTCTTTTTTCTTCTTCTTTTTCTTTTCTTCTTTTTAGATTGGATGGATGATCCAAAGGCTTCACATGGTGCATAAATGAGATCTTATGACCAATGTGCTCATCCTAATCCCCATAATAATCATTCCAAAATCTTAATTTTAAAATTACATGAAAAGGAAAAGTAAATCTAGCTTACACTTGCAAAATAGAGATTAACTAAATAAACCACACAAATCCCAAGCATGTATATTAGACTTCTCACCCCATGCATGGATGACTAAACCCACCGACCTATTAGATTATGCTTAGGGTATAAGCACCTACATAGTAGAAATTAATTATATTTTTATTTATCATAGCCAGCACAAGCCCTGCAGAAAATAATGGTTAGACTAAGATCACCCTACCATTCATTCTACATATACATCCAAACATCCGGACTAAAACATATATCACAAAAGCAAGCATCAAACCATGCATCTAACCTAAAGTTAGAAGTGGTGACTTAATAATGTGTGCTTTAGAGGTTTGGTATGCTTAGCTATGGCTTTAATTTAGAATTTTCTAAGTATGAAGATTGTTCAACTTAGAGGAATGTTTTATTTAAGTGATTTAATTATTTTGGATTGATTTTATTTTTATTTTTTGATTGGGTTTAAATGAATCCTAGAATTAATTACTAAGTTATAAAGAGAGGGAAAGAGAAGAGAACTTCTCTTTTCCTAACCTAAGTAATTTCTAAAGTGGATTCTTATTTTTTTTTGTTTAGTGAATGTTTTAATTAAGTTTTTAATTAATCCTAAGTTTAGATCAACTCTAAACAAACCTATTCAAAAAGAAAGGCATTTCAAGATTAAGTAAAGTGAACTAAATTCACAAAACATAGATCACTTCATTTCTTTCCCAACATGTATGACATGCATATGAATGAGTCCTAAGAATATCTATACATACAAATGGGGCTTTATCACACTTCATGATACATGCTAAGCAATTCATTTAAGAAAATTTGAATGTTTATGATGCATGATTCCTATTAAGTAGCAAAGGGGTTTCTTATCCAATTTTCTCATGCACACATGAATGTATGAAAGGCATAAGTGATTACACTGCCATTGTTAAATAGGGGTGTAAGGTACAAGACCTACTTAGGGCTACATAAAGCCACACAACCCTAGGGTTGTCCAGATTAATATACCTATTTTCTTAAATATAAGCATGCGTATAAAAGAAATGAATGGGAAAGAAAGAATGCAAAAATTTGTGTTAGTTTATTTATTTTTGTTTATGCAATTTATATGTGTAAGTATAAGTATCCTTCTTAAGTGATAGTATAGGAATGAAACCATAAACCTTGCCAAACCTTATTCAAAATTATACTAAAATAGAAGAGAAATAAAACCTACACTAAGCACATCTTTATATTTTTATTCACATGCAAACTTATAAATAAGATATAAGTAACACACTTTTAGTTTTGATAATTGGTTCATATATTTTGAAAATAATTTGGATTTAATAGTGATAATATCTACTCATATTCTTTCTTTACTCAACACATGCAATTTGACATAAAGAAAATATTTTCATTTTTTAAATTTAATTTTTGAAAAGCATGAATGTATGAAATCATATGGCACACATATTTAGCATGTTGGGGAAGAACTAAAGCAATGAAAGCATGTAAACACATTCACTTTAATTAAATTCTAAAGACAATCTTATGAAATAAGAAAGCTTAAAGTAAATCAAAGTTTATTTAATATAATTTTTATTTGATTTTGAATTTTATTTAATTTTGAAAATGTAAATTGAGTCTATTGTTCCTAACCCATTCGTATATATGTTAGATATTTTTGTTCAACTTTTGGATGATTAGATTCATTTTATATTTTGATTATGTTAAGGTATGAATTAAGCATGTTAATTACCCCTTACCTAGCATAGTTAGTCAAATAATTATGAGCCAATGAGATGACATAAAATAAAAGGAATTTAAATTTGAAATTCACCTAGGAATAAAATGGTTCTAAAGCAATTTTGCTCATGATTAATGATTAATTAAGCTAAGGGGTTTAACTTAAGTAATTTCAAAACACCCCTCAAACATATAAGTTGAGTTTTGATTTTCTTAATTGAACTTAAGCTCTTGAACACCTAAGCATCTACCAAAAGTAGATTAATTAAGTTCTAGAAAGCTTTAAAATTTTAAGAAATTAATTAAGAGGGTAATTTTTGAATTAGTAAGAGAGGATTAAGAAAAAAAAGGGGTTTAAGGGATAGCTTGGGAAATGCCCCAAAATTATTCCTAAATCTCCATTCACTAAACAAACCTTAATCAACTTCAATAAAAGATTAAACCACTAATAAAACCCTTAATTAATGTTAATTACATTAAGAGTAATTAAGAAATGAATTAGCAATTTCCCCAATTAAGCCACCAATAAATCCCAAAAAAATAGGGAAGGTAGAATTCATCCCCTAAAATATGCTCAAGAAGTTTGAGATCAATCAATGGATTAATTAGAGTAATTAGCAAATTAAGATTTCCAATAAAACCCAAATTTAGAGAAAGAGATATTTAAAATTAATCAAAATCAATTTTAGAATATTCTATGTTCAATTATCTTTCTAATGTAATTTATTTCATATTTTTTATTTTTCTAGGTTGAGATATGAATTTTAGAAGTTTAGGTAATTAATTAGGAATTATTTAAACCTTAATTAATTCCCTAATCCTACGATGCGCCATGCATGCGGTTGACGTGGCTGCACTTTTCACACATCAATCCCTGATTGACATTTTAAAATGTCACATCATAGTGTTGTGTGGTGGTGATGCTATGTGCTTTTCCCTCAACCATCCGATCAAGGATCATACGATTGAGATTAAATGCAAATCAAAGAGGATAAAATAGGATATAATAAATCTGGTCCATCCAAAATGTGCGGATGGATGACCAGAGATCTTCCCTATTCTTCCTTGTGAAAAATGGGGACTGTCCACTTTCAAAGTGAAGATCCGAGCTCGAGCGAGCTCGGATTGGATTGAAAATCAACCCACACCATCTAAACCTAATGGCAAGCACATATAACAGTCAAAATTCCATGGGATCAAAATTTCTTTCATAAAGCTCGACACCACATTGAGTTTAATGGTCAAAAAATGGCATACCTCACCAGCGCTCGATTCCCTTGGAGAAGCTTCATCTGGTTGAGACGAAGCTTTGGTGAAAGTTTTAGCTCTTGAGGTTGAGTGGATGGCTCTATGGACCAACTCCTTCTTAGCTTGAGTTCAATTTTGATTGAAATGGATCTTCCCTTGCTTGGAAGAAAGCGGGAAAGCTCAATTGGGTTCTGATGGAGTGTGCAAAGGAATTTGGTTGAATTTGAGTGTAGTGGAAGTTCAATGGACCTCCCTTTTTACTTAAGGAAAACCATGAAATGCCAAATTCAATCTCCTTCTAGAAGCTTAAGAACTCTTGTCAATGACTCCTATCACTCTCTAAATCGACATTGGGGAAGTGAAGATTCAAATGAATTAGGGGAGTAGATCTCCCACTATAAAATGAAGAGAAGGGAGGACCATTTTGATCCAATGAGTGGGTTTGTTAGGCCATTTAGGCTATCCCTTTTTTAGGCTAGGGAATGGATTAGTGGAGTAGCCATGTGCTTTGGGAAGAGGTTTGCCATGTGGCCATTTCAAGCCATGTGCTCGATTTGGCCATATGGTGGAGTTGGGCTGACCAAACTCATTGGGTGCACCACCGTCCCTAAGGTTTACTTGACCTATTAGGAGAGTATGAAGTAGGTATGAATAGGGTTTGACCAAATTCCAAGTGGAATTGGCCAAAATTTGTTTTATGGCCTAGGGGTAAAATGGTCATTTGGATAATTTTGAATTTGGATATGTTGGGTATAAGAAAATAGCAGCCAAGTTTCATTGGATTTGGAGTTTATTTGGTATGGTTTGGATAATGTTGACCCATTTAGGTGTAGTCAACTTGGGTCAAGTTGACCAATTGGTCAAATTAGGTAAAACTAAAGGTTGGGCCAATTTCATATGACCATTTGAAATATTTTGGTGGCTTTGGTTTGATTCAATTTGGTTTAGGTTTGAATTTGGTTCATTTGACTTCATTTAGGTCAAATGGGTGAAGTTGACCAATTTGGCCCATTTGACCTATTTAAGCTAGATCATGTAGGTTTAGGTTTGGTTTGTCATATGAAGTGGATTGGTATCTTTGTTTCCAATCAATTTTAGTTGTTTTTGGCTCAACATGACCCTATAGGTCAAGTTGGGTTCAAGGTCAATCGGCTAGGTTGGGTCTAGTTGGCCAATTGAGGCTTTTGTTCAACAAGTGATTTGGAATGAACTTGACCCATTGGTTTCAATCAATCAATTTGGCTTTTGGTTTGGATCAAATTGACTTGGTCAAGTTTAAACATAGTTCATGAATGAACTTAGATCAATGGTTTCAATCAATTTGCCTATGGTGGATTTTGGCTATGTTGGGTTTCATTTTGGCTAAGTGTTCACTTGATCAACCCTTAGGACTTGGTTTGACCCAATTTGATTGATTGATCATCATGATGATTGTTGATCATCTGATGAGAGGCATAGGTGAGTTTGATTCAATCCAATTTGGTTAGGATTAGAATTTGCTCATAAGAGTACTTTAGGTCACTTTGGGTCAAGTAAGCCTAAGTGGGTCAAATGGCTTGGTCAAAACTTGATTTTAGTTTGATTGAACTTGTATATGGACTTATGATTGAAATATAAATCCATTTGCAAGTGGTTTGAAGTCAAATGAGTTTTGATTCATTTGACAATTTCAAGTTTAAAAGGGTAAAATGAAATAGATTTTGGCTTGATTTTTTAATTGAGTTTTGGTTAAGTGATTGAAGTTTGTATTTATATTTGGATTCATGATTGTAGGATTGATTGAATTATGAAGAAAAATCAAGAGTTTGGCTTGATTTGAAGATGATTTGCTTAAGTTCAAAATTTTGACTTGAAAGGCTTAGGTTGGATTTTGAATGAGTTTGAGTTTGATTTTTGGAAGTGGTTTTGATTGTTTGAATTTATATTTCATTTATATATGTGAATATAAATGAAAATATAAATGGGTTATGAGAAAATTTCAAAGAATTGAAGTGATTTGATCATGATCAAGGCTAAGTCCTTAAGAGGAAATTAAAAGATTTAGGAAAGATTTGGAATTTTGGATTTAAGTTTTGAGTTTAGTTTGATTGATTTGAATTTATGTTTCATTTATATATGTGAATATAAATGAAAATATAAAAAGTTATGAAAATTTCATGAATTTGATTTAATTTAAGTATGATTTTGGCTAAGTCCTTAAGAGGAAATTTAAAGGACTTAAGAAATTTTGGAGTTTTAGAATTGAATAATGGATTTAGTTTGTTTGATTTATATTTACATTTCATTTTATATGTGAATATAAATGAGTTATGAGAAAATCTCATGAGTTTGAATTGATTTGAAGATGATTTAGGCTAAGTACTTAGGAAATTAAAGAATTTTGAGTTTTGGAATTAAATTTTGGATTTAGTTTGATTGATTTATATTTATATTTCATTTATGTGAATATAAATGAGAATATAAATGAGTTATGAGAAAATCTCATGAGTTTGAATTGATTTGAAGATGATTTTGGCTAAGTCCTTAAGAGGGATTAAGGACTTAAGAAGGATTTTAAATTTGGAATTTGGATTTGATTTGAATATTTTATTTATAAATGTGAATATAAACAAGAATATAAATGGGTCGTAAGAAACTCTCATGAGTTTGAATTAATTTGAACATGATTTAGGTTAAGTCTTTAAGGTGGAAATTAAAGACTTATAAAAGATTTTGAATTTGGAATTTGAATTTGGATTTGATTTGATTGATTTAAATTTATATTTTATTTATATATGTGAATATAAATGAGAATATAAATGGGTTGTAAGAAAATTTCAATGATTTGATTTGATTTGAAGATGATTTTGGCTAAGTCCTTTCGGTGGAAATTAAAGACATAGAAAAGATTTTGAATTAGGAATTTGAATTTGGATTTTGATTTGATTGATTTGAATTTAGAATTTATTTATATACTGAATATAAATGAGAATATAAATGGGTTGTAAGAAAATCTAATGAGTTTGAATTGATTTGAACATGATTTAGGTTAAGTCTTTAAGGTGGAAATTATAACTAAAAAAGATTTTGAATTAGAATTTGAATTTGGAATTTTATTTGATTGATTTGAATTTACATTTATTTATATATGTGAATATAAATGAGAATGTAAATGAGTTATGAGAAAATTTCAAGGATTTTATTTGATTTGAAGATGATTTTTGCTAAGTCCTTAAGAGAGAATTAAGGACTTAGGACAAATTTGAAATTTCATTCATGGGTATCAATCATGGATTTCAATCATGTGGCATTGATTTGAGTTTGGAGAAAATCAAATAAGATTGATTTGGAGTTTGACTTGGAAGGAAGGTGGGGAGTGGTTCAAGCTAAGGGTAGGGAAAATTTTACTAACACCAAGGCATGACCTATTCTTATGGACAACTCTTCTAAGTCTCTAGGACTAGGTTGAGTGTCCACCTAATCACTAGATGTGTCTTAAGACTAAGGAACTCTTAAAGTCTAAGAGAAGTACTATGTTTAGGATGGAGGGGTTGAGAGCTCATCCTAAAAATGAGGTCAATATGCTTCAACCCAGCTTGACACATTTTTAGTGGATAAGATGGTCGCTCCAACTCACTGAAGAATGGGATGGTAATGGTCTGCCGGCAAGCTCATTCTGATCTTGGACATTGTACATTGGAATCCACGAACACCATGAATGCTACCGCACATTTTTCACTAAGACACCACCCTGTGCTAGCAACTTGTATCGGCAGTTATCCTCATCAAGCTATAACCTTGATGTCTAGCTTCCCAACTAGACGGTTCCATTTTCCCTAGATCCATGAAGAAGGGAGAAGTCGGTTGAATCTTTCAAGAAGTGAAGGCTATCTTTGCGAGGGGCGAAACAAAATTTCCCTAAAAAAAATAGAGTTCCCAATGCTTCTCCATGCAATGAGATGCACCAACCTCAAGATGCTTTACTCTTAACCCCATGATGGTTCCAAGTTGGAGCTTAACCTGAGTCTCGATTAAGAATAATGATTCCATGAATAGTTTCATTCGACCTCATGATGGAGGACATAGCATATGATCATCATCTTTGATCATGCCACTGGGCATTTGATTAGGAGATGAGATAGACATTCATGTGAGAGATAATCATGCCATGTTACTTTGGAAGGAATCTTTAAATGATTTGAGAATTATCATTCAACTCATAAAATCTTTCTATTATTGACATGTACAAAAAAGCTATGGCGGAATATGAATTCCTAATTGACTACGATACTAGAAAGATTTCAAGAGGATACTAATAAAATACCAACAAGTGGTGAACACCTTATAAGAGCTAAGCTAAGTAGTCATTGATTCTTAAGTTAGTCATGATTCTTTTGAAACTTTCACGATGAGGGGCAGTTGTTGGGCCTTCTTTTAGGCAATCTCCATGATATGATAAAAGAAATACTATCTACCCAATACCACCCACCTTGAGGGAGATGATTTGATTAATTCATCAAATGGGACTAACGGGCTCAAACCAGCTTCCACTCTGTAGTGCTCGACCGATTGAACTACAATCCCTATATGCATATACATAGTCCTATGATTTCAGAAGAGCATTCTCTTTGTCGGGTTGCAACAGAAACACAAATTCTATAGGAATATCTTATTTGCATAGATATGGACTTTAGTGAGAGTGGCATAGATTACTAGAGTAATCTATGGTTATTTTCTTGTATTTATCGTATTGCAAATGAAAATAAAAAGAATGGATGAGAAAAAATGGAACTCTTTTTCTTTATTTTATACAAATCTAAGATTTTTGTTTCTAATGGATGAAATTCAATAAACAATTTCAAAAAAATAAAAATCAAACCCTCTCATAATATTTCATTTCAGGTATTCTATAGTTTCTTCCCAACAATTACCAATTCATGGTCATTGAGATTCATGGATAATTCAGATTAATATTTAGGGATAGGTCTTACCTCTCTTTTTATTCCCTAAAGCAAATCAAAATGATTGAAGTTTTTTTATTTGGAATCATCTTAGGTCTAATTCATATTACTTTAATAGGATTATTTGTAACTACATATTTACAATATAGGCGGTGATTGGACCTTTGATTAAGTAACATCTCTTTTTTTTGACCTCCTCTTTGTAGGAGGTCAAATTTAAGTTGCAATTCTACTTTGTTGTTTGTTAATTGAACAACATGAACAAAATCACACTCGTAGGATTTGAATCTAACATCGGTTTTGAGACCCCGTTCTCTGCGAACTACTAAGAGCTTTTTATATCCTATAAAAGTAGATACGATTGTAAAGAAAAGGATTTTTTAACCCCAGGGTTTTGTGCATATAGTATGCAAAAATGAAAAATTATGTCCAAAATTTTCGATCTTATTCAATGAATCCTCCTCTCTCCATAGGAGAAAGAATAGGTAGGGATGACAGATTTGAACTTGTCACATTTTGTACCCAAAACAAACGCTACCAAGTCGCTACATCCCTTCTAAAGTTTGTTGTACAATGTCCATTGTATAAAATCCATATGTTTTCCACATCCTTCTTTTCTCTACCTCTATATAGATAGGTAGATAATTTTTCATTTTTTTAGAGGGTGACAAAATGGAATCTGGATCATTGTACATATATATGCATTTTAGTTAGTAATTCTAATTATAATTTCATTTCAAGCAAAATAAATAATCTTGAACTAAAATTCAAATATCGGGTTATCTATGATCTATGTATTAGATTATATATGTATTACAATATACAATATAAATGAATTGAAATAAATGTTAAAAATAAAATAGAAGGAGGATTTTCAATGCGATATAAAAATATATCTCTCAACGAAACCTGTGCTAACCACTGTATGGTTTGGGTCTTTAGTAGGTCTATTGATAGAAATTAATCATTTATTTCCAGATGCCTTGTCATTCCCCTTTTTTTCATCTTGATTGAATTCTTTTATTGATCGTGAAAATGAAGAAGATTTGAGATACAATTCTATGTAACATGGCTCCTTACCTCCTTTTCTATTCTCAAAAGAGAAATAGTGTATCGAACCTCGGTCAATGATAGAATTTTGGGAAAATAAATGGAAATGTGGATCGTCCAAGGCGGTTCCAAATTCTAACATAGAAAGAAGAAGAAGATAGATTAGGATAGGAAGAATTCTAGTTTTGTATTAATTAATTATTACAATATTTGTAATTCTATTAATGAATATGACTCTTTTCTTTATAATTATATTAATTAATAGTAATTCTTTTTAGATTATAATACTTAGAAGTCATTTGAATTATTAGAATTAAAAAAAGAAAATATTTATAAATTCCATTTCTAGTTAATAACTTTTATTAATATAGTTAATATAGTATAGATATAGAATATAGATTCTTTTTTTTTTTCTTTTTTTTTTGGTTGGATCAAAAGAAAATGAAGAGAGTTCTAAAGTGAGTCGATCCAAAATGAAAAGGAGTTTCATGGCCAAGGTAAAGATATTAGAATTATAGTTATTTTGGAATGTACTGTTGTGTTCGAAAGGGTGTCAATAAAATTATCGGCATTTCTAGATATATTACTCAAAAGAATCGACACAATACACCCAATCGACTAGAATTTAGAAAATTTTTAGCTATTGTCAAAATACAATTCATGGGAAATAAAGAAATAGATGTAATATGCTTGTGTTATTTTTACAAGTAGTGGGAAGACTAAGAACTTTACATCTTAACATATATAATACAAACCAAATCCTATTTTGGTGAATCTTAATTAAATGAATAAAAAAGTATTATTTTATAGATTCTTTTATATAGATATATAGAAGGAATAAACAAACCATGGATAAATCCAAACAACCTTTTCAGTAAATCCAAGCGATCTTTTTAGGCATTTACCCCAATCGGATCGAGGGATCAAATCGATTATAGAAACATGAGTTTAATTAGTCAATTTCTTAGTGAACAAGGAAAAATATTATCTAGATGGACAAATAGGTTAACTTTGAAACAACAACGATTAATTACTATTGCTATAAAATAAGCTCATATTTTATCTTTGTTACCTTTTCTTAATAATGAGAAACAATTGGAGAGAGTGGAGTTGATCCCTAGAACTACTGGTCCTAGAACCAAAAATAAATAGATAGACTCTTCAAAAGTCCAATCAACTCAAGCTCATATTAATATGAATTTTTTGCTAAAAAACTAGAATCTAGATTTGATTCTTGTATTATAAACTCTAAAATTATAAAAAAAGTAAAAATGGGGAAGAAATCTTTTTCTTGAAAGATGTTCATTTATTCCTACTACTCAAATCTTCATTTCTTTTCTTCTATCTTCCGAGTCCATTCTCAGAAATCCTATTTCAATCATTCTTATTTCGTATAATAATTAAGATTCTTTTATTCCTTTATTTGATTTGTATTCTTTTTTTATTTTTGATTAATGATTTTATTTAAAATAATATCAAAATAATTCTTATTTGATTGGGCTATTTTAGTATTTTACAATTGAAGCAATTGTCTCTTGCACATTGTGGATGAATAGGCTATAACTAATAGCCTATCCTCATGAGTTACCACATTTATCCGAGTGATCCACAAATGATGAATATCTCTCTTTTTCTCCTATCTCGATGAGAAGAAACCAAAGCTCTCATTCTTTGTTGAGTAGTTGTTCGAGTAAGTCTTGAATGAGCCCCTATAAAGGTTGATGCAAATAAACAATCTTTTTTTTGACATCTCAGTATATCCTCTTTAACTCTAGTCATTGAATCAAATGAAATTTTCTTGAATAACTAATTGATTTCTCTTCTTTCAGTCATCCTTTTCCTCAGATTAATAAAAATGGATTCTTCCGATATATAAAATATAAATTCCAATGGCTTTGCATGACCTTCCGACCAATTTTTCTTTCTTCAAGGTATCTCACCTGGAAATAAGAAATTAAAATACTACTAAATATAAAAATAGTGGGTTTCCTCATTTCTATGGTAACTTTTGAAACGGTGAGGTTCTATACACCGAGCCTCTTCTTTCATTTCATCAAATTTTATAACTTGTATAGTTCACACTCTTTATCTACCCATTCATTTTTCAATTAGAATTCTTTTTCAATTCTAATTATAAAAGTAATATCCTTTTCACAAAAAAGCTATCCATATATTTATGACATTTTATTCAAAGGATCTTTTATTAGTCATTTTTGAGGAATAGGAGCATAACCTTTTTCCTCTTAATGGATAACTATTTGTTACCAATGGAGTTCCTCTCTCATCTCAAATGGAGTGATTGGATTTTGCACAATAGAAACCATAAATTCATATAATTAAGTAGATTATAGATCTTCATTTTTTGATACTAGTCAATTAAAAGGCCATCTTTCATTATATCTATCCTAATTCATTGGTAGTGGTTGTTGATACTATAAAAAAATTTTTACATTTTCAAACTCATGATCCTGAACGATTACATACTCCCGTACATGTTCCTCGATGTTGAGGACATCCTCAAGAGCGGAGATTTTGTGACATTTCTTATTATCGCTATTCATTTCTAATAAGTTATTTAATGGTTGGCATGGTGTGTCTATAGAATCTTATTCTAGATAGAATAGAGTAGGTTGGTTTAGATCAATCTTAACGATGGTTGATGATTATGAATGATTTTTATTCTAAATTCCAATTTTAAAAGGAATTCATATATTTATATGTAATCCCATATTATCATTTTTTTGCTACAAGATCAACGATGCCATGAGCTTGGGCTTCTTGCTAACATAAAACATCCCTTTCCATATCTTGATATAAACCATAAAGGGTTGCCGTTCTTTGTACATAAACTTTGTGAGAGTTTCATGAAGCTTCAATAGTTCTTCTACTTCGAATAAATTCCCTTGGTCTGTAAAAGAACTAGCGAGGTTGGTGAATCATAATGATATTGATATAACATCATGAATGGTTCTTCTATCTATATATTGCATTATTAAAGTATTAAAGTAAAACAATAAAAATAGAATTAAACAACCACGGGCATCTTTTGTACATTAAACATCTTTTGATAGAAGCTATTCTATAAAAGAATAAATAGAACCTATCATCTCATTAAATGACCCATTTACCACCCTTCCTTTTTAGTAGTTAAAAGATACTATGATGGTTCTATTACTTTATATATTTATCTCGTCTGTGGTTTAGCAATCACAAAGTTTTTTTTGATAGGATCCAAAAAGGATCAAATGATTTTTTCCATTTTTTTTTAACTCTCATAACATAAAATAAGAAATAGAATTTGTGGAAGAATAATGGTTTATGATGCTAAATTGACTCTTGCTTGACACATAAAATCAAATTGGGAATAACCCTTCTTTACTACTATCTCGATACAAAATCTCATGTTAGAAAAAAAATAAAGGTTTGTTCATATACTCAAATTGCCATGCTATTATTACTTATTCTTTATTTGATTCATATTCAATGTGCATAGTATTCTTTTTTTCTCAAATAAAAAACTCATTGGCCAAGCGTGAGGGAATGCTAGACGTTTGGTAATTTCTCCTCGACCATGAAAGATCCATAAGTGGCTAATCCCATACATATTGTATGTACATCCGTGACACAAATTGCATAGTATCATAAATGGCTATTCTTGGTACCCATCGCTGGAGAATTTATAAATACATAAAGATCCCTAGTATCATCTACAATGTTGAGATATATCATGAGACCAACAAGTTGATTGAGATCTCTATCAACCTCTTGGCCTAAAAAAAGTAATCTTTCTCGATGAAGTCGGTTGATTAGGGAAAATTGTATCCGAGGAACCGCATGCACCTTTGGATCCATACGTTCAAAGAATTGCAAAAATCAATGTGTCGATTCCAATCCTATTTCTTTTTTTTTAACATGAGTTTTGCTCTCCTTCCCTTCCCTATATTCTATAATGTGGAAAATCAAAAGAATTTTATGAACTTATTGAACTAACCTCTCATTGATGTATTGTTTCATCAAAATTCAAATTGATGTCATTTTCTTATTCTGAATGGGCCCTTTCAATTCTTTTAGGTTCTTGTTCTCTCTGGGAAGATTTGCTTGAATTCCATTTGAGCATATATATCAAATGATTCCGGTACACTTCTTTTTTTTTTCAATTTTTTCCTTTCCCAAAATATTCGATGTATTCATCATACTACTCCATTGGTAGGCTTAAGATTATCCCTATAGTAAGTCTAATAATAGTCTATGATACAAGCAGTAATTGTGTAATTATTATATATTCTACAAAATAGAATCTATAATAGTAAGTTATATTCTATTTCATTAATAATGAATTTAATGAATTATTAAGAATTTAATGAAATTTTTTTTATATTCTTTATGTCAGAATTATTATATTTACACTCCCATTCTATTACATTTACTCTTATCATTTACAATTCGGTATTCTTTGAATGGAGCTTGGATACTTTCTTTTTTAGTAAACCATCAATTATTTTAATTGATAAAATTGATCCCCAATAGAATTATTGTGCTTCACGCTCGAATTATTGATGGTTCAATAAATGAATATATATTTATTGGATTGGGGAAAGAGAGAATACTCGAGGGAGATATGGAGAAATACCATGACCAATCTAAACAAGTCGCACTATCGTCAACCCAACCATCTTCCTCTCCGTGACTCAAAAGGTACTTTTGGAACACCAAGGGCATTAAGATAAAGAAAAAAATGAAGTACTATATTTTACTTTAATATGGAAATAATAATGGTTTTATTGTCTTCATCATTTTGTCTCTTTCTTTTCTATTCTTATATTCTATTTTTTATATCTTTTAATCTTCTTTCTATTTAGAATCTTATTTAGATTCTATAAAATAGAACTTAATATTCTTATCTATACTTATAGTATATATAAGTATATATATATATATATATATGGAAGGTTCATAGAGGAATAAAATGAATAAAGAAAGGTATAACAAAATTGATGGGATCAAATTGTTGAATGATTTTCTAAAAAAGTATCTATGCATTTTTTCCCTAAAATCCTCCCATTGTATTGGTACTTATGGGTATAGAATAAGATCTATTTTATTTGTTCTTCTAAATAGAAAATAGAAATAATTCTATTTCATTAAAAATAAAAAGAAGAGAATATAAATAAATATTAATTCTTTCCTATAAAAAATCTACCAAATAGGTGAAATACACAGTCAAGTCTTTTCCAATGCGATAAAATTACAAAATGTTTATTTCTTTTTTAGAAAGGTGTATTTACATGGGTTTGCCTTGGTATCATATTCATACTATTGTATTGAATGATCCCAGTCGATTACTTTTGTCCATATAATGCATACAACTCTAGTTTGGTTGGGCTGATGGCTATATGAATTAGCGTTTTGATCCCTCGATTCTTGATCCAATATGGAGACAAGGCATGTTCGTTTACCCTTCATGAATAACCAATTCAGGGGGGGTTGGAATATATCAAGGAACTATAATGAATTGCATTTGAGTTATGAAGTGGCAAGCACATATTTTGTTTTCTTTTCTTGTATATGCATTGGGTGTATTGGGACCTAGAAATATTCTTGATGAATACAAAAAAATTCTTTGGATTTGCCCAAGATCTTTGGAATTCATTTATTTTCTTAGAGTTGCTTGCTTTGGCTTTGGTGCATTTCATGTAACAGATTATATGGTCCTATATGGGTGTCGATCCTTATGGACTAACAGAAAAGTACAATCTTTAAATCCATGGGGTGTGAAGGTTTTGATCCTTTTTGTTAGGGAATAGCTTCTCATCATATTGCGAGTACATTGGGCATATTAGGTCTATTCCATCTTAGTGTCCATCCGCCTCAACGTTTATACAAAAGATGGGTAATATTGAAATGTGCTTTCCAAGAGTATTGTTGCTATTTTTTTGCTTTAGTAGTTCTGGAACTATGTGGTATGGTTCAACTACTCCAATCAATTATTTGGTCCCACTCATTATCTGATTGGGATCAGTACTTCAACAAGAAATATATCAAAGAGTTGAAGCCAAAATTTGAGCTTGGTAGAAGGATTATTGAGCGGGCTCAATGGATAATGGGATGGAATAAGTGGTGGTTGGGGCACCCATATTTAGAGATAAGAAGGGTGAACTCTTTGTACATGTATGTCTACCTTTTTGAAACATTTTTCTAGTTTTGGTAGATGGAGATGGAATTGTGAGGATGTTCCTTTAGAAGGCGTAATCCAAGTATAGTGTTGAAAAGTAGGGTACTTTGAATTCTGGTGGAGAACTCAATGGAGTCATTTATAGTGATCCATGTTGTGAAAAAATATATGCTCAATTAATTGAGATTTTGAATTAGACCGGGCTACTTTGAAATGATGGTGTTTTTCATAAGTCAAGTTTGGTTCACTTTTGGGCATGCTACATTTGCTTTTCTTTTCTTTTCGACACATTTGGCGCATAACCTTTTCATAGATGTTTTTTGGTATTGATCCAGATTTGGATGCTCAAGTGGAATTTGGAGCATTCCAAAAACTAGATCCAACTACAAGGAGACAAGTAATACAAAATTCCTTTGCCATCTTTTGCCTCTATTTTTCTTTTATTCTAGTATTTAGATATTTCATTATATTTCATATAGTTATCTTTTTTTCTATATTTTTATGTATAAATAGAATATAAAATAGTAATAAGATATGAATGACTATATCTATATATACATACTATATAGATAGTAATAGTTAGTAATAGTAAATTGTAAATCTTAAATCAAATTTCTTTAGTAAATAATCCAAAATGAATAGGTGTGGAAGCTATAATTGTAAACCATGATCGAATCTATGGAAGCATTGGTTTATATATTCCTCTTAGTTTTGACTTTAGGGATAATTTTTTTTGCTATATATTTTTGAGAACCACCTAAAGTTCCAACTAAAAAAATGAAATGATTTTTCATTATTTCCATTGAAGTAATGAGCCCCCATATTAATATTGGAGCTCATTACTTCAACTAGTCCCATGTTCTTCATGGGATATCTTAATTTTGAGAGGGTTTAAAAGCGATATAAGGCATACCCATAAAGCTTACAAGTAAAGCGATATGGAGATGGGGTTGTTGTTTCCATTTTTGATAATTTCAAGATCACAAAGGATCACGATAATGTTGTTTATTTACAACTACAATGGAATGGTAAGTCACAATTTAAACCCATGATGAAAGAGGACTTATGGCTACAAAATTGTTGAGAGTAGTTTTAGATCAGGCCAAGATCAACTGGCATAAGGAGTTTATTAAACCCATTGAATTTGGAATATGGAAAAGTAGCTCCAGTGGGGACTACACCACATATGGGAGTTGCAATGGCTCTATTTGCAATATTTCTATCTATTATTTTAGAAATTTATAATTCATCGCTTTCTGGATGGAATTTCAATTAATTAGTTCATAAAACTAGTAAGTCCTAGTTTTTCAATCAAAAGATTATTTTACTTACTTACTTAATGCTTAAGATACTTAATACTTCAACTTAAGATTACCTAAGACTTGGATTTATAGACCATTCGTAGTTCAAAGTTTATTTATTTTGATATTTCATTTAGAATGTGACTTGTTATAATTGATCCTATTGATAAACAGAGAATGGACCTGTCATCTCTATCAAGATGATTCTACCTCATCAGGTATTTATTCTAGTCTTTGGTGCACAGACTATATAGAATAGATCAGGAAAACAAATATTTGAACTATCATTCAAACCTATTATTCAGACCTCACGAAAGGATTTAAAAAAATGGAAATAGGGAAATAGGTCTTTTCTAAATCAAATAATTTTTTCCTTCATACTTTCGAAAGAAACCTCTTTAGATTTTGTTGAGTTATTACATTCATTAAAGAAGTGATGATCAAATGGTTTTTACTCAAAAATCCTTTGAGTTTAGCTTTGGTTTTCTTAAATCATCATGGTTCTAGTATGAATCTGAGGTTTCAATTGATTCATAGGGTCTCAACAAGAGAATTCCTATCAAAAAAAAGAAAAAAAAAGATAGGGAAGAGAAGACTCAAGAGGCCTGTCACGATTAACATAAAGAAAGATAGATGAGCCAACTTGATATTGTATTTCTTATCATCACAAAGAAGAGATTCTAAATTTTTCTTACTTGTATCTTTGGGTCAAATCGAGTCAAGTGGCTAAGCACAAGGAGTTTGAAACTCTCTCCATTCCATAAACCAGTATTTGTGTGTTTTCTTGAGCCGTACCAGATGAAATTTTCATATATGCTCTAAGAGGGGAGTCTTTCTTGGTTTACCTATCTCAATAAGTATATGATTGGTTGAGAATGTCTCAAGATTCAAGCAATTATAGATGATATAACTAGTAAATATGTTCCTCCACATGTCAATATATTTTATTGTTTAGGGGGGATCACGCTGACTTGTTTTTTAGTACAAGTAACTATGGGTTTTGGTATGACCTTTTACTATCATCCAATTATTACAAAGGCTTTTTTCTTTATTCAATACATAATGACTAAGGCCAACTTTTGTTGGTTAATTGATCAGTTCATCATGGTCGCAAGTATGATGGTTCTAATGATGATCTTGCACATGTGTATTATCTTACGGGGTTTTAAAACCCCTTGAATTAACAGGTTATAGGTAGTTCTAGGGCATCTTTTAGCATAAGTTATTCCTTACCTCGACTTGGCTATTGGTAAATTTATAACATGCATGAAGCTATTCCTATAATAGGATCACCTTTGGTAGAATTCGGAAGTGCTAGTGTGGGCCAAACCACTTTGACTCATTTTTATAGTTTACATACTTTTGTATTGCCTCTTCTTACTTTCATATTTATGTTAATGCACTTTCCAATGATACATAAGCAAGGTATTTTGGGTCCTTTATAGAGAAGGCAGATCATAGATATTTGTAATTTATCATATCGGGGAGGAACAAGAGTCTTTTATTGCTACAAATATGTATTATTGAAAAATAAGGCATGTTATTTGGATACTTCTATTCAATTTTGAAGTATTTTATTGTTTATTTGATACAAATAGTTGAAGTATATTTTCCTAAAAGAGGATGGATTATGGGAGTGTGTGACTTGAACTATTGATTTGTCCATGTAGATATATGATTTTATCTGCCAAGTTGGAATTCACAACCCAATGTGTCTCCACATCCAACCATCTCAGTCCCTTTATGTAGCATATGATAGGCTAGTTTTAACTTGAGGAGAATATTTTCTATGATCATACTCGAATCATGTCATACATGAACAGGCTCCGTAAGATCCCTAGAATAAGTGATGGGGAATGATCCAATGTTCTATTTATTTACTTTGTTTGATTTTTTTAGTAAATTTATTATAATTATATAATTAATTGATACTATTAGTATTTCATATTAATTGGATAGTAATCTTAGTAAATTTTTTATAGTATGTAGATGCATTCATTTCCTTTGCATCGATCTAATATAAGTTAAAATAAACAGGGAAATAGACTTATTAGTAACAAGTAAAAACTTTGTATTTTGTTTATGTAATACAATCGAAATGTTGTGAGGATAAATACCAACCAAAAGATATGAGGCAATCCAAAAGCACTTGATCATGATCAAATTTGTAAGTCGACTTGGATATTGAGCATTTCCTGTTGCAGGCTGAATTATTTGCAATGAATAATGAATCGTTGAAACTTGAGAAAATGGAATTTGATAAA